>JAWPHD010004349.1:0-190266 GCA_037043455.1 Cyrtodaria siliqua
TCCTAGCAAAATTTCAGGTCGGCCGGAAATTCAAGATGGCCCCCACGGCTAAAAATAAATTTTCAAAATACAAGTTTGTAGCGACTACTTCTTGAAAACTATAAGTGATATTGATATGGGACTTTTTCTTAACTGATCAGCATGACATGATGTTGGTCCTTGTCAAAAATCGTTTTGATTCAACGTTAAACATGGCTGCCAGTGGCCATCTTTGTTTACATAGAGTTATATAGTAAAAACTTGTAGCGACTACTCCTGAAACTACTTGGCGGATTTTCATGAAACATTACAGGAATGTTGCTCTTAATGTCTAATTGATCCTAGAAAAATTTCAGGTTGGCCGGAAATTCAAGATGGCCGCTATGGCTAAAAATAGATTTTCAAAATACAAGTTTGTAGCGACTACTTCTTGAAAACTATAAGTGATATTGATATGGGACTTCTTCTAAAATGATCAGCATGACATGATGTTGGTCCTTGTCAAAAATCGTTTTGATTCGACGTTAAACATGGCTGCCAGCGGCCATCTTTATTTACATAGAGTTATTTATTAAAAACTTGTAGCGACTACTCCTGAAACTACTTGTCGGATTTTCATGAAACTTTACAGGAATGTTGCTCTTAATGTGTAATTGATCCTAGCAAAATTTCAGGTCGGCATGAAATTCAAGATGGCCACCAAGGCTAAAAATAGATTTTCAGAATACAAGTTTGTAGCGACTACTACTTGAAAACTATAAGTGATATTGATATGGGACTTCTTCTAAAATGATCAGCATAACATGTTGTTGGTCCTTGTCAAAAATCGTTTTGATTCGATGTTAAACATGGCTGTCAGCGGCCATCTTCGTTTACATGGAGTTATATAATGAAAACTTGTAGCGACTACTCCTCTGAAACTACTTGATGGATTTTCATGAAACTTCACAGGAATGTTGCTCTTGATGTCTACTTGATTCTAGCAAAATTTCAGGTCGGCCGGAAATTCAAGATGGCCGCCTCTAAAAACACGTTTGTAGCGACTACTTCCTGAAATCAAAATCAATCAGTAGAGCTTCAAGGTCATTGACCTCTTGTTATTATTGTTTCATGTTTGGATGCGTTTTCCCTGTTGGTAATTTTTATAAAGTTTTATACGTGTATATAAAGATTTTGCATGTTTTACATAGACTAATATAGGGAAAACTTAAAAATCTTCTTTTAAATTTTAAATTGTTAAAACATTTAAAAACTTGGTCGATTCAGGGTCATTTTGGCCCTCTTGTTTGTATGTAGTATTCCTCGAGAACTCTCTGGACCCAATTACCAAAATTGGGAATTAAAACACTTTTGAAACGGGAGCCACTCCTATAAATGTGTTTAATCTCTTTTCAGACTGATGAAAGTGCAGATGATGACTTTCTGGATTCAAATAACAATATACTTCTTAATACTCAGTACTGCAATGATAGTAGTTTGGCAGGCTTCGACACAAACAGACAGTCATTGTGCACTCCAGATGATGAGTTGAGAGGAATTTCACCGGAGTTGTTCTGTATGTCTAATCTAAGTCCAACAGAGATTTATGGAAAGGAAGACATGCTGGGAATACCTAGGCTGCAGAAGAGAGAACCTCCCCATACTGGCAGATCTGATTCGACGCTGAATACCCCAGATCCAATATTTTATGAGGACACAGATTCAAACCTTTCATGCAATAACCAGCAGCTAACTTACATACAAGAACTGAATGATGAAGATCCTTTTCCAATTTTTCTCGATGGCACAGACGACATAAGGGGACAAAAAAGAAAATTTGAAGCTGGAGATGTGAATCAGGCAAGAATAACAACAGATCCAGGATTGCTTATTTCAACATCTCTTAACTTTAATGCAATTAACCAGGGGAGACCACCAGATATATCCACGTGGACAGCGGTGAATCCTAGCAGACAGCAACAGCAGCAGACTTATGAAGGGGAAGATACGGATATTCAGTATAAACCCACTTGTAAAGTACCGCCTTATTTTCGCCCCAGTTCCAACAATTACGGCGCAGTTCATGCTAACTCGATAAATCAGCACGGTCAAGCACTGTATCCGGCTGCTAGTTTCAATAATATGTTTTCTTATACAAATAACTCTGGATATAACGCTGCATACAGCAATCCACGGTCTTCATGCCAGTATGCTCAAAACCAATCCCATAATGTTGCAAGCTTCGGTAGTCATCCTGGATTCCAAAATTTCAGAAGCTCAGCTGCCTATAGGTTAGATTTTGCAAGTCCAGTAAATAATACAGAGCCTTGTAATTTTTATTCATCTTCAGTACCAGCATTTATGTCTCATCAATCGTACTTGCCACAAAATATGACCCGACCTCAGCCAATACTTGCCTCTAATATGACCGACATTGCAGGGAACTATAATTACACAACATTTGGTTCCAGCAATTTGAACACTGATGCCGGTGTAACACCGGACCAGTACAGCTTTGTTCCAATCAATCAAAATTATCAAGTTGCAAACAGTGGATCATTTACCTCTTTCTACGGATCTAATTCTATGCCACATGACCTGGGAAACCAAACTGCATTTTATCAGGATATGCCTGAGCCAACAAAGGACATACCAAATCTGGATAGTAGAAGGGATACATATACCAGCTCTACAGACAAGTTTGTCGAGTCCGTGACAAGATCATCAAGTACAGCCACTACTGTAGATGAAATAGACCTGACCATCTCTGAAAGTGAACAAGACGATGAGGATGAAGAAAGCAATGAAGATAAGCTTGATGAGCAAGAGGTTGATACACGCGAATCTGATCTTAATAATAATGATAGCGTTGTAGCTCCGGAGACTAGACAAACCAGTGTGGGTAGTGATAAGCCAATCAGTTGGCACACGAAGGGTGTAAACATTCCAATAGTGGTGAGGAATAAGACACTTATTTGTCCTGTGACAGACTTGTCAGGTGGTAAAACTGTGAAACAGCTGTTACAGGCGGCTGAAACTTCGGTTGCGGATGCAGTTGGATTGCCGTCTCCGAGTCAAAAAATTGTGAAACTCCAAAATAAAGATTTTGTGGAGAATTTCCTAAAAGAGAGAAAGTCTAAATCACCAATATCTGCTTTTTGCGCAGTTTTGGATTTATCAAAAAAGAAAGAGAAACCTGGGAAACGGCCAATACTTCCTCTCATAGCAGAGCCTCAGATCCCCATTCAACCTTTCTTAGGCCAGAATGGTCCAACAATGGCATACAGTGGTTCTGTGCTTATACCCTACCTCAATTCATTGGGTACGTCTTCATACAGGGCACTGGTGCCGAACATGCCAAGTTTGGTATATCCTCAAACTGTCCATGCTGGTTCCATAGCCAAACATACATCCACACCTTCCTACATATATCCGAGACTGCCGGGAACCATCCTTCCATGTGCCAGTAAAAACAATGGAACAGAGATTCGGGAAGAGCCACGAATAAATGTGAACAACATGTCATTGCCGTTGTATGCAGCCTCGTTGCAGTGTTACCCAGTTCGACCATTAATGACTTCACGGAACCCAATCTGCAGCACCTCCTCAACCGAGACAGATCCTTATCTATATAGGTATAGTAAATTAATATTGTAAAGTTCAGTGTTAGAAAATAAGGAATATTCCATTAAAACATACATGGGAAGGTACTTTTGAAATTGAACACCCACCCATAGATTGAGTTAAAAGAACCAAATTTCGAAACCTAGAGTTCGTCCGTAGATGTTTATCAAATTGCCTGGAGTCTCATAATGTTAATTTAATGAAATAGCCCTAACATGATTATGATATTCATATCTACAACATTTGAGTTCAATTTCAAACTGTTCCATGAAAAATTAATATTTTTAACAGACTCGAAGCAATCTTTTAAGTATTTATCCAGCAATAAAGTTGGCACCTTGATTTATTAATTCAGTATCAATTTGACTTTAAACCTGTTTGTATATAATTAAACGAAAGGTAATACACTTTGGAGTTTTCATTTTTTCTTCATTATTCTGCATTAGTTTTAAATATATTCTTGCAATATACGCAACAATTTGCTTTGAACTATTTAAATGTTTATTGACGATATACAAATTGTGCAGAAAAAATACTGGGACACAGCAAGTTTTCAGTCAAGATCTGGATAAAGTATGATGCTTGGCACAGCCTCATTTCATATAATTTTAATATATAAAAAATTCAATATTCAAGTACTCGTGTAAGATCCGATATATCCGTTACAGCTTGACAACCCCACAATACTGTTATTAAGGACTTATTGACTACTTACAGGAAAACACTTGGCAATATCAATCACTCATGCTCCACTACAAGTGCCACTGTCAACAAGAGTAAAATGCCCGTACTAGCTTCTTGTCATAAGAAGTCGTCGAAGTCCATTGGCGTCCAGAGGAAATTGACTGCAGCTCCTCCCCGGAGCCTGTCTTCCATAAACACATTGACGATGTCAATACAAGGAAGTAGCTATTCTCCAGCAACCGCTGTACCACCAAGTTAGTTACTGTCTTGTAATTTTGGTTAAATTGTGTTGTTCTCAAAATGTTTCCAGTCATTTGATATCATTTTGACAAATACACAAAGAATGGTCATATTACTGACTTATCAAACCTTTACATTCTTGTAACTGTCCAGCCGCTTTAGCACAAAACCTTACTGTATCTGATATGTAAACCTTAAGTTGGCTTAGCTTCTAAAACACTTTTCCCTACAGTTTTCAAACATATACATATACAAATTGACAAGCACCACACATACATAAGGTCGGTCACGTTTACCGTATGACCCGCCACGAAAGTTTGTACCATGATACTACCATCAGTAGGGTTAATGTCTTCGATCTACTTTGTTGATTTATCAAATAACATGGCTACTTTTAGTGAAACAAAGTCATGACTGAAATATCATAATACACTAGTGTATCAACTATGCAAATGAAGACCGAATCACTGTGTTTATATATATAGTAGAACATTTGGCATATTTGTTTGCATAGTTTAAAATGTTCAGACAGCATGATATTTATCAAAATTCTAAATCTTACTTTATAAAATGTTTGCCAAGTATGTCAAATTTGGTTAAGGTGTCGTAGGGTGAACACCTTACAGTCGCATAATATATATGACGTCATGTAAAACAACAAACGTCATGATTTCATGCAAAATATTGCACAATGTTATAGGTAATTTGATAATCTTAAAATGAACCTTTCACATAGTATGGATGTTAAGTTATAACTAGAAGCTTACATTCGTGACCGTGGAGTATTTTTACTTTAATAAACCTGTTGGATAAAAAGATATGATACTCAGCAGAACCTTGTTTTATATTATCTGACTCATTTATTCAAGTCAATAATACTCATGTGAGAACCTCATTTTAGTTTTCAATGCCATTTCACAAAATGACTCCCATGACAGCATTATGTTCAAACTATAAACTAGCCCCGTGTGGTTCTCGGGGCCCCGTTTGATTATGGGGCAAAGAATAGGGCCACTGCAGATCACATTGGAGGGGAAGGCAGTGGGGTAGAACCCCCCAACCCCCGAATTCATGTTCATTTTGTCATTTTTTGTTCATGCTCATTAAAGGTCTTTATCATGACCCCTGCATTGTTTCAGGTGCCATCTCGCTCATATCACTAGAGCAGCGGCAGAAAAACAGTAACGTGGCTCCAGCGTAAATGGAGTATCTATAATAGGACTTGCAGAAACTCTGCAGTTCAGGGTGAGAAGGTTCTAGGCCCGTTCTCCATATTTTATCTCGATGTACATGGAGAATGAGCCTGGCATGTTCATTCATGTTAGGTGCCATATAACCTTTCATGTGTTGGTGCACCTTAAAACCCCAATTCAATAAACTAGGTCAGTGGAAATGACCTTGACCTATTTTGCATTGGAGTATATTTAGTTGATTTCTTACACAGCAATGGGCATACAACTTTCAGACTTCATACACACTAACATCTACAGGACAGCAACATGTTCCTACTAAAAGAAGGTCAGTGAGAATGACCTTGACATACTTACACACTTTATTGATTTGTTTGACTGACAGTGCTAAAGCAGGGCATGTGTGCCCTATGGATGCTTTTATCTGGTTTTGTAACTGTTTATTTAGTTTTTCAAAAAAAAAATAGCATTGAGGTTTGCTCAGTTTCCAAGAACTATTAAGAGGGATGTAGCACTCTTTTAAAACAATTTTTGCTTAGAAAAAATTTAAAGAAATATCAAAATACCACAGAAACATAAATGGAGGTGACCATTTTGGAATAATAACATCATCAAGCATTTGCTATATATATATATGTGTTATTGATATATATGATTATATCACACAAATCAAGTCAGATCAGCAATTGTATTAATGAATTTAAACAAAAAAATGTAAAATGTATACATTGTTTGCTCATTTTACAGTGATTTTCTTTGGACAATAATGTGTGAGTGTACCATGCTTATATTTCATATATCAAGAACTGTTTCACAATAGTATTTGAATGTACCCTGCTTTATTGTATACTTTCATATTGTTCCCTTTACTTTGCACTGAGCTGATACTTCAGTATTCAACGATATGTTGACAAGCAGTGATATTGCACGTTGATAAGGAACTACTTGGAACTGTAAAGAAGTGGACATGTGCCTAGTTTCAACATGAAATCGACATGTTTTTCTAAGATTTCATGAAATTAATTGACAAAATATGTGAATTGTTCACTCACCCACTGATTGTGAACCTAACAAGTGGTAAAATCTCTTCTGAAAGTTGCTTGACCTTTTTAATGATGTCAAGATGTCATTCAGTCATGATGTTAAACATTGATAATTTCTACACAATATAAAAACATAAGACAGAATACGAATTTCATCCAGTGCTATAGAAATAATACAATTAAAACAATTTAATATGAACACTTTGTATCAATCTAAAAACAATATGAAAGTATACAATAATTTTAATGGCAAAATATTGCTTGGAACTTGTATTTTACCATACAAGCCCCGTGTGGTTCCCGGGTGCCCCCATTTGGTCACGGGGCAAAGAATAGGGCCACTGCAGATCCCTTTGGAGGGGTAGGCAGAGGGGTAGAATCCCCCCAAATTCATGTTCATTTTATCAATTTTTGTTCATGTTCATTAAAGGTCTTCATCATGATCCCTGCATTGTTTCAGGTGCTATCTCGCTCGCATCAAAAGAGCAGTGGCAGAAAAACAATAACGAGGCTCCAGCGTAAATGGAGTTTCTACGATAGAATTTGCAGCAACTCTGCAGTTCAGGGTGAGAAGGTTCTAGGCCCATTTTCCATATTTTATCTCGATGTACATGGAAGATGAGCCTGGCATGTTCATGCCTTTTAGGCGCCATATAACCTTTTCATGTGTTGGTGTACCTTAAAACCCCATTTCAATTCAATTCAATTTACCATACAAATACAATAGGCTCTAATATTGCAAGTGTATCACAACAATATTTGAATGTGCTTTGCTTATATGTTATTTGCAAGTGTGCCAAAATAAAATGTGAATGTGCCATGTTGTATTGCAAATGTAGTGCAATATTATGTGAATGTGCTGTGCTGTGTTACAAGTGTGCCACAATAATATGTGAATGTGCCATGTTGTATTGCAAGCGTGCCACAATAATATGTGAATGTGCCATGTTGTATTGCAAGTGTGCCACAATCATGTGAATGTGCCCTGCTGTATTGCAAGTATGCCACAATCATATGTGAATGTGCCATGCTGTATTGTAAGCTTGCCACAATCATAAGTGAACGTGCCATGCTGTATTACAAGCATGCCACAATAATACGTGAATGTGCCATGTTGTTTTGCAAGTGTGCCACAATCATATGTGAATGTGCCATGTTGTTTTGCAAGTGTGCCACAGTCATATGTGAATGTGCCATGTTGTTTTGCAAGTGTGCCACAATCATATGTGAATGTGCTCTGCTGTATTGCAAGTGTGCCACAAGCATATGAGAATGTGCCATGCTGTATAGCAAGCGTGCCACAGTAATATGTGAAAGTGCCGTGCTGTATTGCAAGTGTGCCACAATCATACGTGAATGTGCCATGTTGTATGGCAAGCGTGCCACAGTAATATGTGAATGTGCCATCTGTATTACAAGTGTGCCACAATCATATGTGAATGTGCCCTGCTGTATTGCAAGTGTGCCACAATCATATGTGAATGTGCCATGCTGTATAGCAAGCATGCCACAGTAATATGTGAATGTGCCGTGCTGTATTGCAAGTGTGCCACAATCCTACGTGAATGTGCCATGTTGTATGGCAAGCGTGCCACAGTAATATAAGAATGTGCCATGTTGTATGGCAAGCGTGCCACACTAATATGTGAACGTGCCATGCTGTATTACAAATGTGCCACAATCATGTGAATGTGCCCTGCTGTATTGCAAACATGTCACAATAATATGTGAATGTGCCGTGTTATATTACAAGTGTGCCACAATAATATGTGAATGTGCCCTGCTGTATTGCAAGTGTGCCACAATAATATGTGAATGTGCCCTGCTGTATTGCAAGTGTGCCACAATAATATGTGAATGTGCCCTGCTGTATTGCAAGTGTGCCGCAATATGTGTATGTGCCCTGCTGTATTGCAAGTGTGCCACAATAATATGTGAATGTGCCCTGATGTATTGCTAGCGTGTTACAGTCATATGTGAATGTGCCGTGCTGTATTGCAAGCGTGCCACAATAATATGTGAATGTGGCATGCTGTATTGCAAGCGTGCCACAATAATATGTGAATGTGCCGTGCTGTATTGCAAGCGTGCCACAATAATATGTGAATGTGCCATGTATTGCAAATGTACCACAATACAATGTGAATGTGCTGTGTTGTATTGCAAGCGTGCCACAATAATATATGAATGTGCTGTGCTATATTGCAAGCATGCTATTTTGCACAAAAATATGTGAATGTGCCGTGCTGTATTGCAAGCATGCCACAATAATTTGTGAATGTGCTCAATAATTTTTGAATGTGCTGTGCTGTATTTTTAGCATGCCGCAATAATATGTGAATGTGTTGTGCTGTATTGCAAGCATGCTATTTTGCACAATAATATGCGAATGTGCCATGCTGTATTGCAAGCATGCCACAATAATGTGTGAATGTGCCGTGTTGTATCGCAAGTGTGTCACAATAATATGTGAATGTGCCATGTTGTATTGCAAGTGTGTCGCAATAATATGTGAATGTGCCATGCTGTATTGCAAGCATGCCACAATAATGTGTGAATGTCCTGTGCTGTATTGCAAGCATGCTATTTTGCACAATAATATATGAATGTGCCGTTTTGTGTTGCAAGTGTGCCACAATAATATGTGAATGCCATTCTGTATTGCAAATGTGCCACAATACTATTTGAATATGCCATGTATTGCAAATGTGCCACAATAGTATGTGAATGTGTCATGCTGTATTGCAAGTGTGCCACAATAATATTTGATGTGCTGTGCTGTATTGCAAATGTGCCACAATAATATGTGAATGTGCCGTGTTGCAAGTGTGCCACAGTAATATGGGAATGTGCCGTGTTGTATTGCAACGCACCACAATAAATATTGCAACGCACCACAATAAAATGCGAATGTGCCATGCTGTATTGCAAATGAGCTGCAGTAATATGTGAAAGTGCCATGCTTATATATTATATATTGTAGTATATGAATATTTCTAATTGAATGCCATACTTAAATTTTCAGTGTGACTTACTCATCTAACAAAATTAATGTGCTATACTAATATGTTAAGTTTCATATTTATGAAAAAAATGCCTCATAATGATATTGTAAGTTTACCATATTTATGTAATACCATATTTAAGTACTATATGTGCCATATTATATTTGAAAGTCCATATGTGCCTTTATGATATATGAAGTTTCATATGTTCCTTAATGTTGTTGTATATTGAAAGTTATTGTGCCATAGTGCAAGTATCGGTATGGCATGTTAACCCTTAACCCGCTAAGCATGACTATATTAGCCTTTGCGTCCATTGTAAGTATTTCTAATTTGTATTATGAGTATGCCATTATGATATGATGAGTCTGACATTACAGAGGCCCTGTCCACATACTACCCAATTCCACAGTCGAAGTACAGAAAACTGCCATGTGATGATACTAACAAGAAGTTCAAGGCTAAACACTACAACTTCTCTACACTGAAGATTGGGGCATTTGAGGTGATTAACATTTATGTTCACAAAATCTCCAAGGTTATCTTTATCTATTTGCAAGCATGCATACTTGTTACTGAAGGGTTTCAGGTTCAGAAGAAGCTGATGAACACTGAGCTAGTGATCTTCAGCAAATCACCTAATCCCACTGCTTGGTTAGTTTAACTGAGCAGTCCCTTGTACTGTAGTGTACTGTAGGGCATGTACTATTAAAGTACTAATTGCATCTATTTGAGAATTGTTTAACATTTTTATGCAGTTTTAAATGTTGGTAAATGGTAATTCTATGAAGCGCGTTGCCTAATACCAGCGTTTAAAAAACTGCATAAACGCCCAAAAAAATATGAATCAATTTTAACGTCACTATAGTACCAGCAATAACATGCCTTGGAAGTATAAGAATGATAAAAAGAGTGCAAGAGTGACTGTAACTACCGTCAGTATACTTTCAAGAATGACTAACTACTGTCAGTATACTACTGTCATACCACGGAAGTGGTGCGGGCATATAGTGTTACCCTTGTCCGTCCATACGGCACGTACGTCCCGTTTTTACAATCAATTCAAACATTTACATTAAGTAAATTTCTCAGATACCAAAAGCCGTACAGCTTTCAAACTTCATACACACATATATATGGCAGCAATATGTTCCTACCCAAATCAGGTGATTTTGTCCTACTTTTTACACTTTGTTAATTTACATTGAAGTTTTACATTCAAGTTATTTTATTAACACAGCTTCTCAGATACCAAAAGCCATACAGTTTCCAAACTTCATACACACTTACATCTGTATGACAGCAATATGTTCATACCCGAATCTACCTTGACCTACTTTTTACACTTTGTTAATTTACATCAAACTTTTTCATTCAAGTTTTTATGCCCCCGAAAGGGTTTTGGGGGCATATAGTAATCGCACCGTCCGTCCGTCAGTCTGCAGTTCGTGTCTGGACTGTACCTACAAAACCCCTGCATGGATTTTTAATTAACTTGTCATAAGTGATCACCATAACAAGACGATGTGTCGCGCGCAAAACCCAGGTCCGTACCTCAAAGGGCAACGTCACATCCCCTGTAGGGATTTTCAAATAACTTGGCACAAGTGATCACCATATCAAGATGATGTGTCGCGCGCAAAACCCAGGTCCGTACCTCAAAGGTCAAGGTCACTTGCAGTTCATAGATCAAAAACAGGTACGCATTTTTGTGTCCGGACCGTAACGTCACAACCCCTGTAGAGAGTTTTAAATAACTTGGCACAAGTGATCACCATAACAAGATGATGTGTCGTGCGCAAAACCCAGGTCCGTACCTCAAAGGTCAAGGTCACACATGCAGTTCATAGGTCAAAAACAGGTACGCAAGTTTGTGTCCGGACCGCAACTTCACAACCCCTGCAGGGATTTTTAAATAACTTGGCGCAACTGATCAAGACGACGTGTCATGCACAAAATCCAGGTCCATGGCTCCAAAGTCAAGGTCACACTTAGAGGTCAAAAAGGTCACATCAGGGGCATTTGTCACATACAGTGACATTTCTTGTTTACATCAAAGTTTTTTGTTAAGTCCATTTCCCCAACACCAGATGCCTTAAAGCTTTCAAACTTTACAAAGATTAATAACTACTTGACAGCGATATGAAAAGTGGGTCAATATGAATTACATTGACCTGTCTTTGGCACTTTGTAAATTTACATTCAAGTTTTACATTCAAGTTTTTTATTAACTAAGTTTCTCAGATACCAAAAGCCAAACAGTTTCAAACAGGTCAAAATAAATATTAGACAATTACTAGCCTTTTATAACAATCTCTTCTTCTAATAGAAGACATGTGGCATACTGGCTCAGTAATGATTGTATTTATTTATATGGGTATTTTTAGTGCGCATATTTTAATACATGCAGAACACACGAACATGTGTCAGTTTCTCAGTTTAAAAATATAATCATGATCATGTACATTAAACATGGCTGCCAGTGGTCATCTTTGTTTACATAGAGTTATATAGTAAAAACTTGTAGCGACTACTCCTCTGAAACTACTTGGCGGATTTTCATGAAACTTTACAGGAATGTTGCTCGTGATGTCTAATTGATCCTAGCAAAATTTCAGGTCGGCCCGAAATTCAAGATGGCCGCCACAGCTAAAAATAGATTTTTAAAAGATAAGTTTGTAGCGACTACTTCTTGAAAACTATAAGTGATATTCATATGGGACTTTTTCTAAAATGATCAGCATCACATGATGTTGATCCTAGACAAATTATTTTTTGATTCGACGTTAAACATGGCTGCCAGTGGCTATTTTGGTTTACATAGAGTTATATAGTAAAAACTTGTAGCGACTACTCCTCTGAAATTACTTGACGGATGTTCATGAAACTTCACAGGAATGTTGCACTTGATGTCTAGTTGATCCTAGAAAAATTTCAGACTGGCCGAAAATTCAAAATGGCCACCACTGCTAAAAATAGATTTAAAATAAATAAATTTGTAGTGACTACTTCTTGAAAACTGTAAGTGATATTGATATGGGACTTTTTCTAAAATGATCAGCATGACATGTTGTTGGTCCTTGTCAATAATCGTTTTGATTCGACGTTAAACATGGCTGCCAGCGGCCATCTTTGTTTACATAGAGTTATATAGTAAAAACTTGTAGCGACTACTCCTCTGGAACTACTTGGCGGATTTTCATGAAACTTCACAGGAATGTTGCTCTTAATGTCTAATTGATCCTAGCAAAATTTCAGATTGGCCAGAAATTCAAGATGGCCGCCACAGCTAAAAATAGTGATATTGATATGGGACTTTTTCTAAAATGATCAGTATGACATGATGTTGATCTTTGTCAAAAATTATTTTGATTTGACATTAAACATGGCCGCCAGCGGCCATCTTTGTTTACATAGAGTTATATAATGAAAACTTGTAGCGACTACTCCTATGAAACTACTTGATGGATTTTCATGAAACTTCACAGGAATGTTGACCTAGCTATCAAAAATCTATCAGTAGAGCTTCAAGGTCATTGACCTCTTGTTTAGTTTTGTTACTACATATATATAGATATTCAATTATAGGACCAATGAGTTTGAATGAATGAATGAATGTGTTTTCTAAAAAATCTAAATTATGTGTCCATATGTATGCAACCATTTGTAGGTAGGGACAGTCCCAGTCGCTTATGGTTGCCTACTTGAAGACATATTCATGAGTAAAACGAGAACCGTAATAAAATATATGTATTAAATGTTAAGTTCGAAGGCATATTATGCTCTAAAGAAACCAAACCTGATTGTGTAATCCTTATTGTTATTTGATGTTGATATGTTATTATTTATTGTACGGTGTGACTGGGGAATGGTTCCTTGACCATCACACACCTATGACGGGGAAATAAATGGGTTTTCTCACAGGAACTCAAAAAGGGAAAAAAAGAAAGAAACTGCTTGATTCCATTCTTATGACAAGTCATGAAAAACGCTCGATTCCAGTTTTGTTGCACATGGTGAGAAAAACCTTGATTTAAATTACAACATTACCGATGAGAAAACACATGATTCCAGTTATATGACAGTGAAGGAACGTTTGATACCCCTTACATTGCACACAGTGAAATTATTTCTTTTACAGTAATTAAGCTTTTTAAAGCACATATAAAAACAAGCACATGCATCTACATAAGCAGAATATAACTTGACTTTTAATATTACACTTCAGCCCCGTGTGGTTCCGGGGTGCCACTGCAGATCCCGTTAGTGGAGTAGGCAGAGGGGTAGAACTCCCCCATCCCCCACCCCACCCCAAATTCATGTTCATTTTATCATTAACTCGACTGGTCAAAGATCATGCAGTGGTGCGTCGTC
Source organism: Cyrtodaria siliqua (assembly GCA_037043455.1). NCBI lineage: Eukaryota > Metazoa > Mollusca > Bivalvia > Adapedonta > Hiatellidae > Cyrtodaria > Cyrtodaria siliqua. The sequence continues at coordinate 14,119 of JAWPHD010004349.1, forward strand.
CGTCCGTCCATCTGTAAACTTTTCTTTTTCTTTGTGGTGACTACTCCTCTGAAACTACTTGACGGATTTTCATGAAACTCTGCAGGAATGTTGCTCTTGATGTCTAGTTGATCCTAGCAAAAATTCAGGTCAGCCGGAAATTCTAGATGGCTGCCATGGCTAAAAATAGATTTTAAAAATGCGATTTTGTGGTGACTACTTCTCAAAACCCGAAAGTGATATTGATTTAGAACCTTTACCAAAATGACTGGCACGACATGTAGTTGATCCTAACCAAAGTTCATTTTGATTGGATGTCAAACATGGCTGCCAGTGGCCATCTTTGTTTTCATAGAGTTATATAGGAAAAACTTGTGGCGACTACTCCTCTGAAACTACTTGACGGATTTTCTTGAAACTACGCATGAATATTGTTCTTGATGTCTGGTTCATCCTAGCAAAAATTCAGGTCGGCCAGAAATTCAGGATGGCCGCCATGGCTAAAAATAGATTTTAAAAATGTGATTTTATGTCGAACCGTAAGTGATATTGAATTGGAACCTTTACCAAAATGACTGGCACATGTAGTTGATCCTAACCAAAGTTCATTTTGATTGGATGTCAAACATGGCTGCCAGCGGCCATCTTTGTTTACATAGAGTTATATAGGAAAAACCTGTAGCGACTACGCCTCTGAAACTACTTGATGAAATTTCATTGAACTTCACAGGAATGTTGCTCTTGATGTCTAGTTGATCCTAGCAACGCTAAAAATAGATTTTAAAAATGCGACTACTTAACAAAAACCGTAGGTGATATTGAACTGGAACCTTTACCATACTGCTGAGACGTGTACTTGGTCCTAATCATGATTCATTTTGATTCAATGTCAAACATTGCCGCCAGCAGTTAAATAGGAAAAACTTGTGACGACTACTCCTCTGAAACTACTTGACAGATTTTCATAAAACTTCACAGGAAGGTTGCTCTTGATGTCTAGTTGATCATAGCAAAATTTTAGGTCAGCTGGAAATTCAAGATGGGCGCAGCGGCTAAAGATAGATTGTAAAAATGCAATTTTGTGGTGACTACTTGTCACAAAACACATAAGTGATATTGACTTGGAACCTTTACCAAAATGACTACCAGGACATGTAGTTGGTCCTAACCAAAGTTGATTTTGATTTAGATGTCAAACATGGTCACCAGTGGCCATCTTTGTTTACGTAGAGTTATATAGGAAAAACTTGTGGCGACTACTCCTCTGAGGCTATTTGGAGGATTTTCATGAAATTTAACAGAAATGTTGCTCTTGATGTCTAGTTGATCCTAGCAAAATTTTAGGTTGGATGGAAATTCAAGATGGCCACCATGGCTAAAAATAGATTTTTAAAAACAAATTTATAGCAACTACTTCTTGAAAACTGTAAGCAGTATTGATATGGGACTTTTTCTTAAATGATCAGCATGACACAATGTTGGTTCCTGTGGAAAATTATTTTGATTCAACATTTAGACATGGCTGCCAGTGGCCATCTTTGTTTACATAGAGTTATATAGTAAAAACTTGCAGTGACTACTTCTCTGAAACTAGGAATGCTGATCTAGCTATCAAAACCTATCAGCTTCAAGGTCATTGACCTCTTGTTTTTTGTTCATGTTCATGAAAGGTCTTCATCGTGACCCCTGCATTGTTTCAGGTGCCATCTCGCTCAAATCACTAAAGCAGTGGCAGAAAAACAATAAACATGTCTCCAGTGTAACTGGAGTGTCTACAATAGAATTTGCAGTAACTCTGCAGTTCTGCAGGTGAGAAGGTTCTAGGCCCATTCTCCATATTTTATCTCGATGTAAATGGAGGATGAGCCTGGCTGTTCATTCCTGTTAGGCACCATATAACCTTTTATGTTTGGTGCGCCTTAAAACCCAATTCATTCAATTCACATTTTGTTACTCCATTTTGTCCCGTCGCGCAACACATTTTTAATACTTGCATACCTTTTGAATGGATTGTTTCCAAACTTCATATACTCATAACAACTGATGACCTTATGTCCCTGTACACCACCCATCATTGATTGCCTAATTTATTACAGAATTATGGCCCTTTGTTTGGCTTAGAATTTTCCACTCTTATATTGTAGAATTACCTGTTAACACATTTGTTCTCAAACATTTTCGAATTTTTTCTCAAACATTTTCAAATTGATTATTCCCAAACTTGATATACACATAACAACTGATGACCATATGTCCCTGCACATCACCCATCATTGATTGCCTAATTTATTACAGAATTATGGCCCTTTGTTTCGCTTCGAATTTTCCACTTTAGTATTGTATAATGACATAACACATTTTTTCTCAAAATTTTCGAATTGATTGTTCCCAGACTTCATGTACACATAACAAGGGATTACCTTATGTCCTTCTGCATCACACATTGATGATGCATAATTTATTACAGAATTATGGCCCTTTATTTAACTTACAATTTTTCACTCTATAATGAACTTCATGTGGCTTTCACTTTAACACTTTTCATGGATTGTTATTACACCTGACATACAGTTCACACGTGATGATATGATATATGTATCTGCATTAATGGTTTATCGATTCTTGAAATTTTCTTTACAGAATTATGGGCCTTTGTTTTACTTAGAATTTCTTTCACATTAAAAAAAAACCCCAGATATTTTAGACATTTATTATTCTTGATTTTGCCCATCATCGACTATAGCAAAAAAGAGGGACTATTTATCACCTTCAGTGATAGTTCTAGTTTAATCGGTCATAATGAAAAAAATTATGAGATATTCGAATGAGTCTAGTTATTTTGTTATAAACAAAACCAATGGTTGGATGACCTTTTCTTACATGTTAAAACATTTGTGCAAAGCAAATTTAGTATTTCAGCAAAATCAATGTTATAAACACTTTTATTGGTGTCGTATATAATGAATGCTGCTACTAATAATTAATAACAACAGTACTTCTCTTTTGCAGTACACATGTGATCTCAACTGTTATGACAGAACAGCCAGGGTTAAATTTCTCTTCAGCAAAAAGTAAGTTTCATTCTTGTTGAGCCTGCTTGCAGAGAGCTTGGCTCAGCAATCACCTTTGTGTTGAGTATATGCCCCTGTGTGTGTGCATCCAGACTTTTTTTTTAAACATCTCACACTTTGTGATTATGGACTAAACTTCAATAGTGTGTCCCTTTCATGGACCTGACATGGCATACCAATTGTGTCACAGTAACTAAACCTACTTTCTCTAAAATAAAGTGTAACATCTGGTTTTGGTACAAGTCTTATATTGTGCTTCCAGACTTCTTACATTAAATATTTCTCCACCTTAATTCAGGATATGAATCAATGTCATCTGTGTGTTCCTCTCCTCTAAAACATCAGTGTTTGAATCAGAGTGTCGATATTGATGTGCTGATTGTCTCTAACTATCGAAAACTAATCAAACTGACCTAAAATCGCTTTCAAACGATTGCAATTTTTCACAGTCAATTTTTGTTTGACTCAGATAATTTCTTTCAGGGAGACCGACTCATAGTACCGAATTCATCATGGCTTACATGGTTACCTTGCAATTCCTCTCATCTTGCAGCTACATTACATATACACTCTGCTGAGTCTACTGTAGAATTAAACAGGCTAGCATTTTACAGAGGAGGACTGAAAGCCAAAGTGTACATAAACAAGCAAAGGTTACTGTTAGATATATATAATATTGTCTCTGTCTTTTACAATCGATGATTCATTGGTTTTGGTTTTCCAATTATCGATAGTAATATTTCAGTTCAGTTCCCATACTTAATTGTCGATTTTGAATCTGGTCATGGGTTGCAGCCTCCCTGGCAACACTGGATTACTTTGGTGTGTCCTTCAGGTAAATAAAGGTCATGATCACACTCAAGGATAATGCCTCTACAGTTACCCTGATGTGTCATTTACATGCAGGTGATGCAGACTTCCAAAACTAGTTATGTCTCCCCACATACTGCAGAGACGCATTGTTAGCTCTACTGATCAGAGATCAGCAGAGCTTATGCCGTGGTGCGGCGTCCGTCGTCCGTCTGTCCGTCTGTCCGTAAACTTTTATTTGTAGCGACTTCACAGCTGAAACTACTGGATGGATATTCATGAAACTTTACAGAAATGTTGCCCATAAAGTCTAGTTGATCCTAGCAAAAATTCATGTTGATGTGAAATCCAAGATGGCCGCCAAAGCTAAAAATAGAGTTTTAAAATACAAGTTTGTAGCGACTTCTTCTTGAAAACTATAAGTGATATTGATATGGGACTTTTTCTAAAATGATCAGCATGACATGATGTTGATCCTAGTCAAAAATCGTTTTGATTCAACGTTAAACATGGCTGCCAGCGGCCATCTTTGTTTACATAGAGTTATATAGTAAAAACTTGTAACGACTACTTCTCTGAAACTACTTGGCGGATTGTCATGAAACTTTACAGGAATGTTGCTCTTGATGTCTAATTGATCCTAGAAAAATTTCAGGTCGGCCGGAAATTCAAGATGGCCGTCACAGCTAAAAATAGATTTTTAAAAAATAAGTTTGTAGCGACTACTTCTTGAAAACTATAAGTGATATTGATATGGGACTTTTTCTTAAATGATCAGCATTACATGATGTTGATCCTAGTCAAAAATCGTTTTGATTCAACGTTAAACATGGCTGCCAGCGGCCATCTTTGTTTACATAGAGTTATATAGTAAAAACTTGTAGCGACTACTTCTCTGAAACTACTTGGCGGATTGTCATGAAACTTTACAGGAATGTTGCTCTTGATGTCTAATTGATCCTAGAAAAATTTCAGGTCGGCCGGAAATTCAAGATGGCCGTCACAGCTAAAAATAGATTTTTAAAAAATAAGTTTGTAGCGACTACTTCTTGAAAACTATAAGTGATATTGATATGGGACTTTTTCTAAAATGATCAGCATTACATGATGTTGATCCTAGTCAAAAATCGTTTTGATTCAACGTTAAACATGGCTGCCAGCGGCCATCTTTGTTTACATAGAGTTATATAGTAAAAACTTGTAGCGACTACTCCTCTGAAACTACCTGGCGGATTGTCATGAAACTTTACAGGAATGTTGCTCTTGATGTCTTATTGATCCTATCAAAATTTCAGGTCGGCCAGAAATTCATGATGGCCGTCACAGCTAAAAATAGATTTTTAAAAAATAAGTTTGTAGCGACTACTTCTTGAAAACTATAAGTGATATTGATATGGGACTTTTTCTAAAATGATCAGCATGACATGATGTAGATCCTTGTGGAAAATTATTTTGATTCGACGTTAAACATGGCTGCCAGTGGCCATCTTTGGTTACATAGAGTTATATAGTAAAAACTTGTAGCGACTACTCCTCTGAAACTACCTGACGGATGTTCATGAAACTTCACAGGAATGTTGCTCTTGATGTCTAGTTGATCCTAGAAAAATTTCTGGTCGGCCGGAAATTCAAGATGGCCGCCACAGCTAAAAATAGATTTAAAATAAATAAGTTTGTAGCGACTACTTCTTCAAAACAATAAGAGATATTGATATGGGACTTTTTCTAAAATGATCAGTATGACATGATGTTGGTCCTTGTCGAAAATCGTTTTGATTTGACCTTAAACATGGCTGCTTTGTTTACATAGAGTTATATAATGAAAACTTGTAGCGACTACTTCTTTGAAACTACTTGACGGATTTTCATGAAACTTCACAGGAATGTTGCTCTTAATGTCTTATTGATCTTAGCAAAATTTCAGGTTGGCCGGAAATTCAAGATGGCCGCCACGGTTAAAAATAGATTTTCAAAAAACAAGTCGGTAGCGACTACTTCCTGAAATCAAAATCAATCAGTAGAGCTTCAAGGTCATTGACCTCTTGTTTTTAGCTTGGATGTCTGTCTGTCTGGATCTCTGTCCGTCACAAGTTGTGTCCTCTAAATAACAAATGTTCATCATATCGAGACGACGTGCAGAGCGCAACTTCCAGCTCACGTCCATTTAAGGTCAAGGACACACTTAGAGGTCAAAGGTCATATGCACTATATTTCGTGTCCTCCATATCTCTTGAACTGCACGAGGGATTATGAAATAACTTAGCACAAATATTCACCATATCAAGACGACGTGCAGAGCATAACTTCCAGTAACGTCCGTTCAAGGTCAAGGTCATGCTAGAGGTTGAAGGTCATAAGCACTATTATTTCATGTCTGCTCCATATCTCTTGGACCGCTCAAGGGATTTTGAAATAACTTGGCACAAATGTTCACCAAATTGAGACGATGTGCAGAGCGCAACTTTACGCCAGGTTGGTTCATAAAATATGGGTGATTTACTAGTTACTATTGTTATACATAATCCTATATCATGTAACCCCGTTAACACAGGTCCTCACAGATGTTTTCGGTGTGCTCCATTTTTATGCCCCATCATAAAAATGCATGGTCATAATTATAGTGTTACCCTTGTCTGTATGTCCATACATACATACGAAAACATGTTTACCATTCAATTTTTTTGTGACTGACAGTGCTAAAGCGGAGCATCTGTGTCCTATGGACACATTTTCTAGTCAACATGTATTTCTTACAGGAAGATGGTGTATGAGTTCCAGCTGAACAGTGAGGATGAGACATTATGTTGCAAGGAGCTCACAGAAATAGAGGTTCCTTTCAAGAGTATTGTCAGTCTATGGATGTTGAATAGAGGTAGGTCTTGATAGAGGTTGGCATAATACAGTTAGGCCATCACAGAGGCAGGCATAATAAAGGGAGGCCATCATAGAGGTAGGCATAATACAGTTAGGCCATCACAGAGGCAGGCATAATACAGTTAGGCCATCACAGAGGCAGGCATAATAAAGGGAAGCCATCATAGAGGTAGGCATAATAAAGGTAGGCCATCACAGAGGCAGGCATAATAGAGGGAGGCCATCATAGAGTAAGGCATAATAGAGGTAGGCCATCACAGAGGCAGGCATAATAAAGGGAAGCCATCATAGAGGTAGGCATAATAAAGGTAGGCCATCACAGAGGCAGGCATAATAGAGGGAGGCCATCATAGGGGTAGGCATAATAGAGAGAGGCTATCTTAGAGTTATGCATAATAAAGGGAGGCCATCATAGAGTAAGGCATAATAGAGGTAGGCCATCATAGAGGGAGGACATAATAGAGTTAGACCATCATTAATGTAGGCATACTAGAGGTAGGCCATCATAGCGGTAGGCATAATAGATTCAGTTCAATTCACTTTATTGGCATACATCCAAATACAGGATTGTCACCAAGGACAATTACACGACATATACAGATAAATTCCTCTCTGCAGAATAATAATAGAGGTAGGCCAACATCGAGTTAGGCATAATAAAGGGAGGCCATCATAGAGTTAGGCATAATAGAACTAGGCCATCATAGAGGGAGGACATAATAGAGGGAGGCCATCATAGAGGTAGGCCATCATAGAGTTAGGCATAATAGAGGGAGGCCATCATAGAGTTAGGCATAATAGAACTAGGCATCATAGAGGGAGGACATAATAGAGGTAGGCCATCATAGCGGTAGGCCATCATAGAGTTAGGCATAATAAAGGGAGGCCATCATAAAGTTAGGCATAATAGAACTAGGCATCATAGAGGGAGGACATAATAGAGGTAGGCCATCATAGCGGTAGGCCATCATAGAGTTAGGCATAATAGAGGGAGGCCATCATAGAGGTAGGCATAATAGAGGATGGCCATCGTAGAGTAAGGCATAATAGAAGTAGGCCATCATAGAGGTATGCATAATAGAGGGAGGCCATCATAGAGGTATGCATAATAGAGGGAGACCATCATAGAGGGAGGCCATCATAGAGGTAGGCATAATAAAAGGATGCCATCATAGAGTTAGGCATAATAGAAGTAGACCATCATAGAGGTAGGCATAATAGAGAGAGGCCATCATATACGTAGGCATATTAGAGGTAGGCCATCATAAGGTTAGGAATAATAGAAGTAGGCCATCATAGAGGTAGGCATAATAGAGGGAGGCCATCATAGAGGTAGGCATAATAGAGGGAGGCCATCATAGAGGGAGGCCATCATAGAGGGAGGACATGATAGAGTTAGTCTGCTTGAAGAAGGCCATGATAGAGGTGTGCCATGTAATATTGTCCATCTTCGGATGTTGTCAGAACTTTTCAGAGCCCTACACAGTTAAAAATAATAATGAAAATACAACCAAATAAATGAAATCAAGCATATCAAAAAGCAACATATATCTTGTTTTAACAATTGCAAAAAGTGTTTTTGTTGAGCATGTTGTGTAAACAGCAGACAGGTTGTACTTGTCTTTGTCGGGAAGAACCTTGTCTGAGAGGCAGACAAGGCGAATTGCAAACGAGACTTGCTTAAACCTGTCCGGTTTATTCATACCTTTTCTTTGTCAAGATATAAGGCAACAAATATTAAATATGGAATCGGACAAACTGATGAAAACAGGAAAAAAAGCATTCAAAACACGCACCAAAAACAAAACCTTTGGTTATTTTGAAACCTTTAAAAACATGTGAATACTTGCAATAAAAATAAGATCAAGCCATGAATTCACCAACCATTCCTGGGAATATTCTTAGACATGAGCTCAAGTATGCAAATTTTAATCATAAATATTTCTATTTTTACAGAATAAATGTTCATAACAAGCTGCTATTTATAGATATGATGCATACTAATAAATAGCAACTTCTTATGATTGTTTGTCTTTGAAGGTCATGGAAATATTTTTGAACAAACTGTCAGTACTTCAAGTCTAAGAATAGTCTGAAGAATGGTTGGTGAATTCCGGGCCTGGTTATGATTACACTGATTATCACATGACCTTCAAAGTTGACATTCATTCATAAGAACATGATTATGTGACAATTTCATAGAAAAAGTTTCACCAATTTAGTAGTTCTTGGGAAGAAGCATGAATAAGATTTTCCTGTTGACATCACTGGTGACCACTTTGGATGAGGTTGTGATGTCTCCTGTGTCCAGGGCACAAAATGGAAAGTCCTAATGATAACTAAAATTGAAAGAAATAGTCATTTACTTAACAATAAAATATAAAATATAAACAATCTACACGTGTTATGTTTGTTTCCAGAAATGAGGCTGGAAGTTGATGCCGTCCCAAAGATGGTCCTAGGTGTCAGAGAAATAGAGAAGCAAAAGAAGTTTGGAGTCACACATGCAGCCGTGTATAACAGGAAAACTATGGTGGACCTCACTGAAGGACAGCTCAGCACCGCCCCATATCACTATGTGAGTATAGTTGGATTTAAAAGGTTGTGAGGATGTACAGAGGGAAACCATAAGGGTGTGTGTTTTACATTGAATTTCAATAGGACAGTAGATTTTTGAGCAGCTTGTTGGACAGTTCGAGATCGCTTTGTCAGTCATCTTGCATCGTTGTCTGTCACTGTCAAATCTTAACATTGTGTTAATCTCATTTCGCCATCAAACTTTGGAGATATATATATATACACACACACATTATTACACATCCCCACACAAATTTATAAATGTCAGTGTCAAGGTCATACTCTGTTAAAAGGTCATTTGTTTGGGTCGCAAACACTTATTCCTAACTGTTCCATTTCTTCACCAAGCTTTAAATACATAACACATGATAATAGTGACAACACCATGCCAATACACACCACCCTACCTCCAACAATAATGATTTGTTCTACTCAGATGAGCATCTACATTTTACACATTTCTTGATACTTTTTCAGCTTCATGCTCATGAAATGAAGATGGTGGTATTGTAAATGAAAGTAAACAAATACTTCTGAAACCGAACTGAATTACTGATAGTGGAGATGTAATGTTTTCAGGTTCAGTTTAAGACGATGTGTACAGACAAGATAAAGGCTGACCTTTGTCATTTCGATTCAAGATTCATTACCATGTTGAACATCCCTCTGATTGAGGATTACACTAAAGTACTGAAGCCGGACACCAGACCAGTCGGCTATCTACAGAATCCCAGCATCAAATACCCTACAGAGGATTGTCAAGATACAGCTAACAATAACATAGGTATTGTCAACTATTCATGTTTGCTTTTAGACGTTTTTGTATAGAATTTTTTTTTTTTGCTGGATATTCTACTTATCCCAGCATCAGCCTTGCTCAGCCTTTTTCAGTAAGCTTGTATCTCAGTGACTGCTTGACAGAATTCAGTAAAACTTTACACATTTATTCACTGTCATAATAGGAACTCGTACAGACAAGTGCCATAACTCTTTTATGAATTTTACAGAATCATGCCCCTTTTTAACTTAGTTGCCCAATAATTAAACCAGGACTCCAAAGTCAAGCACGCAGTCATCCGACAGCTCTTGTTAAATATTCTTTTACATTTTTTAAGTTAAGCGTATTAATTTCAACTTCAGGTTAGATTAAATTTACTTACATGTAATATATAATCATAGTACAGTGAAAATCCTAGCAGCAGCACAATTTAGGGTTAAAATTTTCGTGGTGATTTCATCAACCCGATAATCAGGTGTGTTTGTTGCTATAAATACTTTTTTTGCGAAATGTACATACTAGCGCTTGTTGAATGGATCCAGTGGAGGGAGGGGTGGAGGGTGTGGGTGTGGGTGTGGGTGGGTTTGTGGGGTGGGGCCGTCCCAACTTAAATCTTCGACTTCCTGAATTAGATGTCATAATGTTTGAAGTCATGAAGAAGTGAAGTCATGAAGTGAGAAGTCACAATACTGTCATAAAGTTAGAAGTAAGAAATATTTAATTTTTATGAAGTCCAGTATGACCTGGCTGGAGTTTCAAAATAAGACCTCACGCATGCGATGCGAACGCTCTACTGTTACGCCAAACTTGAATATCTGTAGAATGCTGTTTGAGTTGATAGTTCATACTGCAGTTCAATTTAAAATGAGAAAAATGTGCAAGGCATTAGACATTAAACATCGCATATTGTATCAGGGTTTGTATCTACACATGTTTATTAACAGGAATTGCGGTGGCCGAGCGTTTAGCATATTTGCAACTCGTCCAAGGTCCCAGGTTCGATTCCCATTGGGGTCGTATCTCAGATTTTTAAAAATGCACTCAAAAACGCACTCCCGCCCTATTTTACTTGGACAATGTACTTTCAAAGTATGTTATCTTTTAATACGGATGTAAACCCGTCGTTCTTGTTGCAGGGAGAGCCATACCCTGTGTACGTTTAAAGATTGATGTGTTAGTCAGTGATTCACAACCATAAACCTAAACCTTATCTCTGTTTTGAGGCTTCACAGGGTTTGGAATTTAAAAAAAAAAGAAGAAACATGGAAAAGCAAAATGTAAACCCCAAGCAGTAATAGACGTTAAATTCTATTTATAGTAAGACCCACTCGACTTGTGTCAGTTACAAATAAACAAAACATTCCTTGAAACCTTTGTCATATTAACGCTAGGATTTTCACTGTAATAACTTTATAGTGGAGGAAGAAAAGCATCTGGTAATAGGCAGAATGTGAAACGGGGTTTTACGGCGTACCCGCACAAAATGGTTATATGGCGCCAACATGAATGGACATTTCAGGCAAACCCTCCATTTACATTGAAATAAAAACGCGCAGAATGGGCCTAGAACCTTCCCGTCTGTAGAAATACTGCAAATTCTTTATCGTAAAAACACAATTTTTCATCGATTTACGCTGGAACCACGATCATTGTTTTCTGCCACCTCTCAAGTAGCGGCTGAAACATGCAGATATGATGATCTTTTTAACTGACTGAAGTATTAAACCTTACATTGGATTGAACAAACACAAAATGAAAGATTCTCACTATTGCTCATTGCTTACCGTTTATTCTTCTCTAGGCTTATCATTTTTTCTTCTGTAGGCTTACCATTTATTCTTCTGCAGGCTTACCATTTATTCTTCTGTAGGCTTACCATTTATTCTTCTGTAGGCTTACCGTTTATTCTTCTGTAGGCTTACCATTTATAGGTCCGGTGTTCCAGCAAACAGAGACAGTAGCCAGCTGTAGCTGTACAATGGGCTGTTCCAATGGCGAGTGTGCGTGCTGTGTCAAGGGCATGACGTGCACGGAGGGTATTTGCACGTGCACCAGCTGTCGTAATCCACTCAACATATTACATCAGCTTGGACTGCCTGCTGTCAGAGCCAGAACAGATCCATGCCTCATGGAGAATATATATCAGGTACATTTCTGAAAAACCAGTTACGTTTTAAATAAACGTTCTTTGATAAGCTTTATGTCTGATGAGCAATAGACTAAAACTTAAAAAAAAAACTTCTCAGAATTCTTGAATGTCTGGTTTAACATCAGCTACGGCAGCCTGCTTTCAGAATACAATTTCTTCATTTGAAAAGCGGACTCCATAGCTCAGCCACTATGGCCTTGGCTTTAGAGCTACTGCAACTGCCCTACACCGCGCTGGGTTTACTCCCTGGTGGAGGCATGTCTAATGGCAATCTTAATCTCATCTCCCTCTGAGGCTGCTGTCCCAGTATAACCCAATATGATATTTACAGAATAATTAACAGCATAAATTTGATACTGAATTTATGTCACGAGGGAAAAAAGTGGTAATTTGGTTTAAAAAAAACGAATTCGAAGAACGAGTTTTTTAGCTCGACTATTCGAAAAATAAGAGAGCTTATGTTATCACCCCGGGGTCGGCGTCAGCGTTGGCGTTGTCGTTGGCGTCCCACATCAAGGTGTGCGTGTAAGCTGTGTTTACAAGTCTATATCTCTTACATTTCTTATCCTAGCACAACCAAATTCGGCCATGGGCTTCCTTATAGCATTATCTTAAGGGCTGCATAAGCAATTTTGGTTCCTGTAACCCATGGGCTCCCATGGAACCCAAATTATGATAGCCCATAAAATGTGTCCCATTTCACATCAAATTTTGCGTGTAAGCTGTGTTTACAATTCTATATCTCTTACATTTCTTACCCTAGCACAACCAAATTTAGCCATGAGCTTCCTTATAGTATTATCTTAAGGGCTGCTTAAGTAATTTTGGTGCCTGTAACCCCTAAGCTCCAATGGAACCCAAATTCTGATAGCCCTTAAAATGTGTCTATTTCACATCAAATTTTGCGTGTAAGCTGTGTTTACAGGTCTATATCACTTACATTTCTTGTCCTAGCTGAACTAAATTTGGGAATTGGATTCCTTATAGTATGTTGTAAAGGGTTGCGTAAGTAATTTTCTCTTCTGCAAATTCTGGGCTCCCATGGAACCAAAATTCTGATGGCCCATGAAATGTGTAATAAAGACAGATATAGGTTTGCATGCAACTCCCCCCGCACCCCCACACATTCCACACTTCTTTTTTATTTTTTTTACATATTTCTGTGTTGTTTTAGTGAATTCTTACACATAGCTTCTTACACATATATGTTGCACCCCCGTCCCCCCCCCCCCCCCCCCCCCCCCCCCCCCCCCGCACTCGAAACTTGATTTTTTTTCATATTTCTGGGTTGTTTTGGTCAATTCTTACACATATAGCTACGTAACCGCCCTCCCCCACCCCACCCCCACCCGAGCTCGCCCCCTCCCCCCACTCGAAACTTTTTTTTTTTTTTTTTTTTTTTTACATATTTCTGTGTTGCTTTGGTCAATTCATACACATATAGCTATGAAGTTGCCTTTCGACCACTATCATCACTAGTGACAATATAGAGTTTAATTACCAGTGTTTTTGAGATACGGGAAACGATATAAGAACGAGTGCGGAGCACGAGTTCTTATATCAGGGCCATTTCTCTAGCGAGGGAGATATTTTCAGTATCTCAAAAACACTGGTTATTAAACTATATATTACATAATTTAAAATGATATTTTATTAATATTTCTAATGATTCACGCCTTTTTACACCAGTTTGCACGAGAACGCCAAGACGACGTTACGTCATACAAACAAAACAAGTGGAACCGGAACTCTTCGTTAATTTCCGTAATCGTTATTTCCTAGTGACGGAATCTGACGAAGACGTCCGTAAAACAATCGGAACGTCATTTGGCATTTCCGCCACTGACGGAAAAGGCCGAGCAATGTTCCGTACTCCGATATTTCCCAGTGGGGCAAACGAGTAGATATAGCTTTTCTATTCCCAGTATTTCCTATACAAATCACAGACAAATATGTAATATATAACTTTTTTTGTGTGATACTAAATTTACGTCATTCATAGTTCAATGTAAATATATGACAGTTATGTAATAAATGATAATAATAGGACTTAATGCCCCACTTCATTGGATTTCATTTATTCAGTTGACTCATCTGGACCTGTATGTGAAGACACAGCTGATCTTGGAGTGTTGTCAGCTGCCAGTGCTGTTGTTCCACTGTATACCAGGGGAGGTCGTCTGTCCCAAACAGAACTGCGGTGCCAGATACAAGTTTTCATGGTGTTCAGGTTAGTATTACCATGTATTAAGAAATTGTGACATCCAAAACCACTCTGGTGCTGTTTCATAATGAAAGAAATGTGCCAGATAAAAAAAGGTCTCATTTTGAAGCCTTTTTAAAAATATTATTTTCGGGATGTATATACTTGTCGCTTTGTCCATATGTCTACCAGTACTGAAGCTTTTGCATCAGTGTGTCACACATCAAACCTGTAGTCCTAATTCAAAGTCAAGATCATAGTTTAAGATCATGTATTTGATGAGCTATTACTCCTGAACTATGTCAGATATTGAAATGAAACTTGGTGTTTGAATATACCATTATTAGATGGTTTGCAGTGTATCAGTGCCATTATTAGATCGTTTGCAGTGTGTCAGTGCCATTATTAGATGGTTTGCAGTGTGTCTGCCATTATTAGATGGTTTGTAGTGTGTCAGTGCCCTTATTAGATGGTTTGCAGTGTGTCGGTGCCATTATTAGATGGTTTGTAGTGTGTCAGTGCCATTATTAGATGGTTTGTAGTGTGTCAGTGCCCTTATTAGATGGTTTGCAGTGTGTCAGTGCCATTATTATATGTTTTGTGGTGTGTCAGTGCCATTATTAGATGGATTGCGGTGTGTCATTGCCATTATTAGATGGTTTGTGGTGTGTCAGTGCCATTAGCCATTATTAGATGGTTTGTAGTGTGTCAGTGCCATTATTAGATGGTTTGCGGTGTGTCATTGCCATTATTAGATGGTTTGCGATGTGTCAGTGCCATTATTAGATGGTTTGTAGTGTGTCAGTGCCAGTATTAGATAGTTTGCAGTGTGTCAGTGCCATTATTAGATGGTTTGTGGTGTGTCAGTGCCATTAGCCATTATTAGATGGTTTGTAGTGTGTCAGTGCCATTATTAGATGGTTTGCGGTGTGTCATTGCCATTATTAGATGGTTTGTGATGTGTCAGTGCCATTATTAGATGGTTTGTAGTGTGTCAGTGCCATTATTAGATGGTTTGCAGTGTGTCAGTGCCATTATTAGATGGTTTGCAGTGTGTCAGTGCCTTCGTTATCTCGCCCACTTATGTTACTGCTGTAAGTAACAATATGGAAAATGTCACCAGCTGATTAATTCAGGGCCATTTGGCCCTCTTGTTTATCAAATCATGTCGTTGATATTCAGACTTGATTGTCTTTCCTTTCTGTTTATCAGCTCAACTGTGTAATGAGGACCAGTCACCAAGAAACCACTGCATCAAGTGTGGACGGTGTACAGACTACAGAAATGACCACTGTCAGGTAACGTGCCATGAGTGTTTGTGTATAAATTGTTAATATACCTTATTTGGTTTATTTAATGTTTGAATGGTTAGCCTAGCAAAGTATTTAAGAACTGTATTGCTGAAAATGTTATATGGTCCAGGGCCTCCTCTGGCCATTTTTTTTCTTTCGCAACCAATTTCGCCAAATGAAAAAGGTTGGAGCCAAATTGGAGACATTGGAGCCAAAATTGGCTCAAAGATAGCATATAATAATAATTTTCGAAATTATTTTTATGTATTATTAAATGAAATATGGCACAAGAATAAAGCAGTTAGTAATAATTATAATCATAAAATTATATTTAAAGAAATATTTTACTCCATTTTTTACATAAAAATAAAACTTTATATTAATCTGAAAATGTTTCAGTTTTGAAATAAACACTGTACATGTATACAAGTACAAAATCTTATCTAGAATTATACTGATCACTGGTTTATTTTATCCTGTCAGTTATAATCAAAGCCTAATCACAGACACATTAATAAACAGATAGGAAACTTCCTATCTTAAAAACTTCCCTATCTTAACCAATGAAGTAACCAAAATATCACGTGGCACCTTAATTTTTCCTTAACCAAAATATCACGTGGCACCTTAATTTTTCCTTCTATCTCCTCTCTCAATTATTCACTGATTTTGATGAGAATACATTCAAACGATTCATAATGAATAGCAAAATGGTATTATAATAATTTATGTCTATTTTGAAAGTAAGAAATTGTTTAAAAAGATGTTTAAAGTTAAAAATGTCATCATTTTCACTTTTCTCTTAAAAATCAAGGTTTTGACATAGTCTGTCAAACTCCTTTTTCGCTCTAAATGTAAGAGAAAGAAAAATATTATCATTGGAAAGAAAATTAAATTTGTGATGGTATTTGGCATGAATGAAACTTGTATCTATAAAACTCTTCATAATATGTGTGTTTAAAGTTGGGAAATAATTTGTGAAATTTTCGCACTGTGCCACGTGAAATTTAGATAATTTTCGTAGTGTCCAATCTATTTGTTATTAGGTCTGTGGCCTAATGTATACTTCAAATTACTTGACACCAAATGTGTGTATTTCACACCTCATCATGGACAAGTGTTGCCTTCTGGACTTGGAAATAAGAGCTGCTAATTTTGGCAGAGTTATTAGGGATTATACAGGGGGAAATTAAGGAGTATGATGAGATTGGAAAGTAATACACAACATTTATGACTGACATTGGATATTTCTTTCGCCAATCACATTCGCAAAACTTATTTTTTTATCGCCACTTTTATTATTTCGTCTCATTTGGCTCCATTTGCGAATCCCAGAGGAGGCCCTGTGGTCATTAAACATTTTATCAGTTCTGAAGCACTGTGCTGGCTTTTTATGCTGCCCGAAAATTTTGGGGGAGCATATAGTCGCCGCTTTGTCTGTCCTTCTGTCCGTCCCACTTTTGTCCGGAGCATTACTTCAAAACTACAGATGGGACTATAATGAAACTTCACACAATGATAGAGGGCAATAAGAGGAAGTGCAGATGGCAAGAACCGTAACTCTGTCTTCATGCAAATTACAGTTATTTGTAATTAGCTCTACTGGCCGAAGGCCAGCAGAGGTTATGGGATGACGTTTTCCATCGTCCGTTAACTTTTGCCTTGTTGACTCTCTAGGGCCTTCATTATTAATAGGATCTTTACGAAACTTTGACAGTGTCTTTATATAAATCAAAGCTCGGAAAAGTTTAAAAACCAGCCAGATCGGATTAGTTTCATCGGACTCACAGCCCTTGTTTTGCTGAAAAATGCCATATTAGGCCTTGCAAACACTCTAGCCCCTTCATTTATTATTTGATCTTTACCAAACTTGCACAGATTGTTAATATCAATGAAAGCTCGGAAAAATTCGAAAACCAGCCAAGTCGGATCAGTAACACCGGAGTCATGGCCCTTGTTTTTTAAAAAATGCAATTATTTGCCTTGTGAAACTCTAGGGCCTTCAATATTAATCGGATCTTTACGAAACTTTGCCAGTGTCTTTATATCAATGGAAACTCGGACAAGTTTGCAAATCAGCCAGACTGGAATAATTTCACCGGAGTTATGGCCCTTGTTTTGCTGAAAAATGCCATATTAAGCATTGTGAACACTCTAGCACTTTCATTTATTATTTGATATTTACCAAACTTGCACAGATTGTTAATATCAATGAAAGCTCGGACAACTTCAAAAACCAGTTAGGTCGGACCAGTAACAGTGGAGTTATTGCCCTTGATTTAGTTAAAAATGCTATATTTTACCTCGTTAAGACGATGGGGCCTTCATCTCTCATTCGATCTTTACCAGATTGTTTATGTAAATGAAAGCTCGGACAAGTTCGAAAACCAACCAGATCGGACCAGTAACAGTGGAGTTATGGCCCTTGATTTAGTTAAAAATGCTATATTTTGCTTCGTTAAGACGATAGGGCCTTCATTTTTCATGCGATCTTTATGAAACTACCAGATTGTTAATATCAACGACAGCTTGGACAAGTTCGAAAACCAGCCAGATCGGACCAGTAACAGCGGAGTTATGGCCCTTGATTTTAGTTAAAAATACTACATTTTGCCTCGTTAAGACGATAGGGCCTTCATCTTTCATCCGATCTTTACGAAACTTTACCAGATTGTTTATAATAAACAATGAAAGCTCGGACAAGTTAGAAAACCAGCAGATTGGACCAGTAACAGCGGAGTTGTGGCCCTTTATTTAGTTAAAAATGCTATATTTTCCTCGTTAAGACGATTGGGCCTTCATCTTTCATCCGATCTTTATGAAACTTTACCAGATTTTTAATATCAATGAAAGCTCGGACAAGTTCGAAAACCATGCAGATTGGACCATTTACGTCGGAGTTATGGCCCTTGATTTTCTGAAATATGCTATATCTTGGCCTCATTAAGGCTAAAGAGCCTTCATTTGGCCGGATTTCATTGAAACTTTGCAGGGATGATCAGTACCAAGCCTAGTTTTACAGTCACCGTGTCATAGCCCTTTAAAGGGTTTTAATACACAAACTTTGTCATGACTAGTTCTCCTGAATCCCTGGCCGGATTAAGCAAATTTTTTTAGGATGATCAATTCCATGTCTAGTTGTGCAAATCATCGCCGTGTTCCGGTTGAATGATTTTTGGCGGAGTTATGGCCCTTTAAAGGTTTTAATACACAAACTTTGTTCTGAATAGTTCTCCTGAACCCCTGGCCGGATTTAAACGAAACTTTTTAGGGATGATCAATTCCATGTCTAGTTGTGCAAATCGTTGCCGTGTTCCAGTTGAATGATTTTTGGCAGAATTATCACCCTTTAAAGGTTTTAATACACAAACTTTGATCTACTTCTTCTGAACCCCTCGCCAGATTTCAGTGAAACTTTCCAGGGATGATCAGCACCAAGCCTAGTTGTGCGTTCCGGTTTACAGATATTTGGCAGAGATATGGCTCTTTAAAGGATTTTGATACCACACATTTTTTCCAGGCTAGTTCTCCTGAACCCCTGGCTGGATATAGACGAAGCTTTACAAGGATGATCAGTATCAAGCCTAGTTGTGCATATCATCATCATATTTCGATTGAATAATTTTTGGCAGAGTTATGGCCCTTTGCAGGGATGATCAGCATCAAGCCTAGTTGTGCATGTCGTCGTCACGTTCCGGTTTACAAATATTTGGCAGAGTTATGGCCCTTTAAAGGATTTTGATACCACAATTTTTTTCCAGGCTAGTTCTGGCTGGATATAGACGAAACTTGACAAGGATGATCAGTATCAAGCCTTGTTGTGCATATCAACGCCATATTTCGGTTGAATGAATTTTGGCAGAGTTATTGCCTTTTAAATGTTTTAACTTTGTCCAGATTAGTCTCTTCTGAACTCTTTCCCAGATTTCAGCAATTCTTGGCGGGGATGATCAGTACTAAGCCTAGTTGCATCTGTCATTGCCATGTTCTGGTTGAATGAATTTTGGCAGAGTTATGAGCCCTTAAAGGTTTTAATACACTAACTTTGTCTAGGCTAGTTCTCCTGAACCTCTGTCTGGATTTCGACGAAACTTTGCAGGGATGATCAGTACCAAGCCTAGTTGCGTATGTCATCACCACGTTCCGGTTGAATGATTTTTGAAAGACTTATGGCCACTTATACATAAACTTTATCTTGAGCCAGTAGAGCCTCCACAGACCCTCTTGGGCTGGGCCTCTTGTTTTATACTTAAAATTCTTGTCTTGAGCAGAACTCAAAAGCTACTAATGGGACCACAATGAAACTTCACACAATGATAGAGGGCAATTAGAGGAAGTGCAGAGTGCAAGAACCATAAATCTGTCTTCATGCAAATTAGTTATTTGAAATTTCATACCTAGAATTCTTGTCCAGAGCAGAACTCAAAAACTACTAATGGGACCATAAGGAAACTTCACACACTGATAGAAGTGCAGAGTGCAAAAACTGTTACTCTGTTTTTCATTAAAATTAGAGTTATTTCCCTTTGTAATTTTATACTTACAATTCTTGTCCAGAGCATAACTCAAAAACCACTCATGAAACTTTAATGATACTCCACACAATGATATTAAGGGCAGTCCTAGACATTTTAGAGCATAAAACCATCACTCGTATCTTAATTCAAAAAGAGTTATTGCCCTTTGGAATTTTAACTTATAATTCATGTCCGTAGCAGAACTCAAAATCTACTAATGGGACTGCAATGAAACTTCACATAATTGTAAAGGGCAATGAGAGAAACTGCAGGGATCTGCAGCCAATCTTCATTCAATTTAGAGTTATTGCTGCTCTTTGTAACTTTATACTTGTAATGAAAATAAGACAAAAACTACTAATGGAACTGCAAATTGAATACTGCTGGGTGATACAAAGACATATAATTTGAGGATACATTTTGGGGAGCATCCATCGGTTCTACCGATTTTCTTGTCTTACTTTGCTAGGATGACCGATCAAACATTAAATAAACAATTTAAGATATATTAATTTTGAACATTTATCCTGCTGGATTAAAATGATTATCATAACAACCTTGTACTTTGTATTTGCAGAGATGCAACATTTGCTACTTTGCTGGAGAGAGTCGCACATTCAAATGCCCCGTGTGTCACAACCGGAAAGCAGGACAGATAGAGCTGGACTCCTCCACCGACTCGGAGGCTTGATATGGCCTTATGTTATCTATTGCTGGTGATTTTACGTTGAGCACTCGGAACACTAGTTACAAAACGTGTCAAATATCCTGTTGAGAAATTACACCATTGAAGCTGCAGATAATGAACAAAGCACGTATATATCACCTTGACTACTTCTATGTGTGTGATGGTGCTACAAGCCATGTATATATCATCTTGACTACTTCTATGTGTGTGATGGTGCTACAAGCCATGTATATACCACCTTGATTACTTCTGTATGTGCGATGGTGCTACAAGCCATGTATATACCACCTTGACTACTTCTATGTGTGTGATGGTGCTACAAGCCATGTATATACCACCTTGACTACTTCTATGTGTGCGATGGTGCTACAAGCCATTTATATACCACCTTGATTACTTCTATGTGTGCGATGGTGCTACAAGCCATGTATATACCACCTTGACTACTTCTATGTGTGTGATGGTGCTACAAGCCATGTATATACCAACTTGATTACTTCTATGTGTGCGATGGTGCTACAAGCCATGTATATACCACCTTGACTACTTCTATGTGTGTGATGGTGCTACAAGTCATGTATATACCAACTTGATTACTTCTATGTGTGCGATGGTGCTACAAGCCATGTATATACCACCTTGACTACTTCTATGTGTGTGATGGTGCTGCAAGCCATGTATATACCGCCTTGATTACTTCTATGTGTGTGATGGTGCTACAAGCCATGTATATACCAACTTGACTACTTCTATGTGTGTGATGGTGCTACAAGCCATGTTTATACCACCTTAATTACTTCTATGTGTGTGATGGTGCTACAAGCCATGTATATCATCATGACAAACTCTCTTTTGGTTTGTTCGGCAAACATGAGATTAACACTGTTTTGTGTTCAATTATTTGAGATTAAAGTGCATCATTAATTATGTGATTACAGTGCTATAGACCCAAATTTTAAGATGCCCTAATTTGCCAACATTTGAGATTAAATGTGCAGCATTTGAGATATAGTGGGTTATGTGCAGCATTTGAGATAAGTCTGTTATTTGCAGAATTTGAGATTAACTGTGTCATGTGCAGAATTCGAGATTAGTTGTGCAGCATTTGAAATATAGTGTGTTATTTGCAGTATTTGAGATTTAGTTTGCAGCATTTGAAATATAGTATTATGTGCAGTGTTTGAGATTATGTGTGTTATGTACTTCTATTTGAGATTAACTGTGGTATGTGCAGAATTTGAGGTTAGGTGTGTTTTGTGCAGCATTTGCGATCCATAAGGTATTATTTGTGCCAACATTTGAGATTATTTACAATGTGTTAATATTTTTCACTAAACTGTTGTGTGATTATTGTTTAGACAGTTTTCTGTCCTTCATATACTCAGTTATAACTGTTGATTACTTGTATTTGTATTAGAGTTGCATATTGAGTGTTTAAAAAAATATTATTTAAAGATGCTTTCACCATTCCTTAAATAATATATAAATGTATACATTCCAGTGCCAAGGCAGTATCCTGTACTTGTCACAAGGGTTTACAGTAACACACGTTTTACAATGAAGTTGTTGAATATAGTTGCAAACATGTTTTTTAGCTCAACTATTCGAAGAAGAGGGAGAGCTATTGTACTCACCCTGGCATTGGCGTTGAGGTTAAAGTTGTTTGGCAAGTCTGATTATTTCAGCAACCTCTGGTCATACATCAACTAAATTTGGAATGTACCTTCAGTATCGTTAAAGAACTGGTAGACAATTTCTGTTAACAGTTTTTTGGTGAGTTCATGAATTTCAACAGCTACTCGTCATATATAAATAAAACATCAGTAAAGCTTGGTATATGTCTTCAGTACCATCAAGAGCACTGATAGACACATGATCCATAACTCTGTATTGCATTTTAACAAAGTTATGGCACTTTTGCAACATAGAATTTTTGGTAAATGTATTTTTGGCAACTCCATGTATTTCAGTAGCTACTCGCCATATACCAATAAAACTTTAGTAAAGATTGGAATATGTCTTCAGAGTACTACAGTGAATTAGTGAATGTCCAGTATAAAGAGTTTTCCTTGTGGCATGTACAATGAAAGTCCAGTGTAAAGATGTTTCCTTGTGGGGCATGTACAGTGAAAGTCCAGTGTAAAGATGTTTCCTTGTGACATGTACAGTGAAAGTCCAGTGTAAAGATGTTTCCTTGTGGCATGTACAGTGAAAGTCCAGTGTAAAGATGTTTCCTTGTGGCATGTACAGTGAAAGTCCAGTGTAAAGATGTTTCCTTGTGGCATGTACAGTGAAAGTCCAGTGTAAAGATGTTTCCTTGTGGCATGTACAGTGAAAGTCCAGTGTAAAGATGTTTCCTTGTGGCATGTACAGTGAAAGTCCAGTGTGAGGATGTTTCCTTGTGGTGCATGTACACTGAATATCCATTGTACTAGCATGTTCTTTCTAGTCCTGTGCTTACTCTCGAAAAAAAGTTGTAACTTGCAGGGTATTGTGTATCTCTTTAGATACAATATTGTTGTATGTAATACTATTTTTGTAATCTGCTAGTTTTGTTGATCTCGAAACATAGTGTACCATATTTGTTGAGGGTGTTGACTTGTATTATACCATGTGGCTTCTTAAGGTATTTACTATATGTTATGACATGTGTTCATAAGCAAAGCCATGTGTTACTCTTATGACATGTGTTAATCTTATGACATGTTTTGATCTTAAGACATGCATTCATTTGCAGGGTATTTAATTGCATCTATGGCATGTGTTCATATCAAGATGTTGTGTCTTCATAAGCAGGGCATTTAATTAATTCCATTATAAGTAAATCATATTTAGTATATAGCATTTGTTTTTTAGCATTATCAACTTTCAGTTGTCACTTTCTGTTAAAATTGGTAGCAATAAAGATATTTGCAATAGAGTTACCTGCTGGGTAGGATAGATGACGTCATGGATGGTGCTAGGCTATAAAGCAATTATTAGTTTGAATATTGAATTAGTCTGAAGTGGTTTTCATGTTATCGGAGATCCAGGTACAATAAAACCTAATAAAGTTAAAGTCAGAATATGCTTATTGTTAACCTTAACGGAGATGACGGAGACTTTGTGTCAAGTATTTGTGTATAATATTACCGTCAGATTTGAATTAAATCCCCCGATATTCCCAGCGTTAATCGAAACAACTGATTAGAAACGTAAGCTTCGTTAAAAAGGCATGCTGACCATTAAAAAGGCATGCTGACTTTTTAAGTCTTGTGTTTACATAAATATCTGTGCTATAAATAAACCATTTGGATCTGCACTTTTATTCAGTTTATCTATTAGCGTAATTCTCTAAGTTGTAACGCCTCCAAGTGCTGCGTCAACTGATGCAGTTTATGTGTTAATAAGCATATTCTGCCTTTAACAATTAAGGTGTGCAAACTGTTGTATCAAGCCTAGTCATGTAATTGTTGTAGCCTGTTTTAAGAAAGTGAATTTAAGTTTATTTTTGTTTTCTCTTAGTTCCTTTCTTTTCAATTTATGATCACGTTTTTCTTGTAAATACGTTTGTAGTAGATTGCATAATACAGAGAAGTTTTGTGATAGTATGGATAATTGTATTTATTTGTTGCCTGTTCAGCAAGAGATAACGTTTTGTGGATAGCTTTTTGTTTACTGTTCAGCAAGAGATAACGTTTTGTGGATAGCTTTTTGTTTACAGATTTAATTATTTTTATTGTTATTTTATAAGTTATTTTTGTTATTTTTTACCCTTTGTTTATTTTTTGTTTGTTTCAGTTTATAGTTGAAAGCAAAAAGCTTCCAGTATATATATATATATAGTTATGTTTTGTGTAAACTGAGGTTTAAATAAAACCATGACATTAAAGTTTCCAGCAGAGTGGTCTTTGTTGTTTCTTGTTACCTAAGTACGGTATATATTTTAAACTATTTGATTCAAAGATTAGTCCAGTATTCTTTATGGATCAGAACTGTGGGGATTTGAGCAAATTGAATGTATTGAAAGAGTTGATGCTTGTAAACATTTTATGAATGCATCTGTTCATGCTTGCGATGCAGCAGTAAGGAGTGATTGTTGTAAATACCCTTGTTTAGGGAGCCGTCAGTGGATAGCAAGTTCCTCTGTATCTGGCCTGGCATATTCATTCCTGTTAAGTGGAGTGCGTGATCCAGTGGTAGAGCGCCAAACTCCAGATCGAGAGGTCGTGGGTTCGATCCTCGCCGAGGCCATGTTATTTATCCTTGAGCAAGATAATTAATCCACATTGCTTAGTACTGGTTCTACCCAGGAAGCCATCGAGAGTGATTAATCTAAGTTGCAATAACTTGTTTCGCAGTTGATGTAAAATAATATGTTTAAACTATTCCTGTTAGGTGCCATATAACCTTTCATGTGTTGGTGTGTCTTAAAACCCAATTCAGTTCAGATCTGAATCTGGAGATTGGGTTCGAGTCTCACTGCCGGCACCACTTCGTTACTTCGGTGTGATCTTAGGCAAAACACTTCCCCTTGCTTTGTCTTGGATAGTGACGTAAACAGGGGGTGTCTGTCGGAGTCTATCCTCCTAGAACATTGGAACCATAGGTATCTATTCCATAGCATAGGGCAATGTTCCCGGATTCCTTTTTATACTTACCCACTCTCTGGGGCGGAATAGGGCCACTGCAGATCCCGTTGGATGGGTAGGCAGAGGGGTAGAACTCTCCCAAATTCATGTTCATTTTTTCAATTTTTATTCATGCTCATTAAAGGTCTTCATCATGACCCCTGCATTGTTTCAAGTGCCATCTCGCTCAAATCACTAGAGCAGTGGCAGAAAACCAATAAACATGGCTCCAGCGTAAATGGATTGTCTACAATAACTTTTGCAGCAACTCTGCAGTTCTGCAGGTGAGAAGGTTCTGGGCCCATTCTCCATATTTTATCTTAAGGTACATGGAGGACGAGCCTGGCATGTTCATTCTTGTTAGGTACCATATAACCTTTTATGTGTTGGTGTGCCTTAAAACCCTAATTCAATTCAATTCTAAATAATCTGAATCAGCAGAGTTTTCTGGCTGTTTTAATGCCGTTATTCAGTCATATTCCCAATGTCAAAACATTTTTCCCCCAATTTTGAAACAAAAATTCCCAATTAAAAAAATAAATAGTTGCGAGTGTGACAAGTATTGAGTACGAAACACTTAAAGCCTCTGTTGACCCTGCTGTACTGGAAACAGTATTAAAGAAATAAATGTTTTTCTACCCTATTTTATGAAAAATTGCACTAAAATTTCCAATTGTGACCGTATGGGTTATGTTCCCAAAATATAGAAAAATATACACTGTGAAAAATGTGTATATGAGTCATTCAACAACAGTTCAGTTATTGAAAAAAGATAAAGCACTATTCAGTATTATTATAATGCATTGTCATAGTCCTTGATTTGTAGACTGCAGAAATAAATGAGCAGAACATGTTTCTGACCAATATTCATCAGTCGTACACCCATTTCATCCCCGTGTTGTTGCAGGGGTAGATTACAAGCACTGCAAATCCCAATAGAGGCAGAGGGGTAGGACCCCCACCCCACTCTTCATGTTCATTTTGTCATTTTTTATCATGCTGATTCAAGGCCTTCATCATGACACCGCATGTGGAAACGTGGCTGCATCGTAAATGGAGTGTCTACAATAGAATTTGCAGCAACTCTGCAGTTTTGCAGGTTAGAAGGTTCTGGGCCCATTCTCCATATTTTTATCTAGATGTAAATGGAGCCATATAACCTTTCTTGCGTTGGTGCGCCATAAAACCCCAATTCAATTCTATCAATCAATCAATCAATCAGATAGTACAGTGTAATAAGATTTTGGAAAGTTGAATTTTAATGTCCCATTTCTAATTTTTTAGTATTAATAAAAATCTTAAAATTTTGTAATATCCATTTACTAATTTACAGTTTAATGGTGATTCTAATGCTATATGTAATGCCCCATTGGCTTACGCCTCATATTTGTGATCGTAAAATGCGCAATTTACCATCATAAAAGTATGTGACGTCACAAAATGTGGTAACAAGCAACTTCATTGAGTGAGTTTTTATAGAAAAAACAGGTGTTTGTTTATATATAATTTTACCCTGTATTTCTGGCATTTACATGTAAATGGGGGAAAATAGAATTGAGATAACCATGCTAAGATTTTCAATCACGGACGGTATGTGGTTGGTTTTACAGCCTGAAATTACATTTTACAAAATTTCAAACCGTAAAACCACTCGCATACCGTCGCGGATTGAAAATCATGGTTACCTCTTGAATATTATTCTTCTAAATTTATTTCATGCATGTATTTCTGAAATGCTTTTAACATCGAAAAATGTCCGTCCAATGACAAATTACTTGCGATACTATAACCCCCACTGACATATTATGTTTCTATTAGATACAGATACAAATTATTCAAATATTTAGCTGATTTATTCGATGTAAATAGAGGAAGGGCCTGGAATATTCATTACAGTTGGCGCCGTATAACCTTTAAGTGTTGGTGCACTGTGTTGATTCTTACGGATGCCGGGAGGTGTACAGTACTGGTTCTTCCCAGGAAAAGTGGATGGTCTGCCTCCAGCACAAAAAATCGACTGTCGTATATAACCTTACATGTGTTGAAAACGACGTAAAACACCATACAAACAAATTTTGTGTGGTGTATTAGTCAAGAACATGGCCACATTTAATATAGCACTTCAGTTCTCTCAATACTTCACTTGTGTAAAATACTGGGTTCAAATGGAAATAGTGGGTATTCATGCATCAAAACATCTTCAATTCTAGCCCAATAACATGTATACAGTTGTGCAAGAGGCAGTAGTTTGGTTTGGTTTAACAAATATGATATAATTATGTTTTATTTTACAGAGTAAATAAGAAAAATGGATCACAGAATTTAGTTATTTCCCTTTCCAGAAAACTGTTTTGAAAGTTTTAACTTTTTTAACTAAAACGGAAAGATGAATTGTTTAAAAATATATATCTGGGTTGCCGAATGTCCTTTTAAATGTATAGCCCTTAATACAGTGCTAAAGTCGGCTTTCAACTTTTGCTAATAATAATACACCAGCAATTCATCTTTCATCTCATTTCTGTCTGAGGTTACTGTTCCAATATAACCTAATAATATAATGTGTCACTGAGACATAAAACTGCATTTCATTCATTCATGAAGTGCCTCCATGGTCGAGGGGTTAACGAATCCCACTGGGGGCTCAACTTTTAAGTTAGAACGTGTAGATTCTTACAGATGGCCGGCATATACAGTACTGGGTTTACCTAGGAATAAGTGGATGGTCTGCCTCCACCACAAATAATCGATCTTCATACATATAACCTAAACTGTGCTGAAAAAGAATGTTAAACACCCAGCACACATCATTCATTCTTTCATTCCAAAGCACCAGTAGTTTACAAAATACGTTTTTATAACTATGAATTTGTCAGATTTATTTCTGAGTCAAGGCACAGCCTGGTTTATAAGTCTTAAAAGTTTCAATCTGAATAATTGTATGCATGTATTATTGATCAGTTATCAGTAACATAGGACCAGCCTCGTTAACCTAACTCTCTTGTCTTATCTTAATTAGCTGGCAATTACGATTTGCATAATTGTGTAGATGGTACTTGTGGTATACTTCTATCTCGGATACCTGATACCCACTGGTACAGTACTGTCATCACACTAGGCCAGCTCAAATAAAATATAGATTCTTGTCCAAATATTGGAATGAGAATTGTGGAAGCATTCGATTAAAAAAAATCTGTTATTTAGTAAATTCTATTTTTAATGCTTTATGGGTTTAAATTGAAATGTTGTCTATAATGCTTAAAAATGTATTGCATTATTGCTAGTTGCCAATTACAAATGATATTAGAGGTGAGAAACAATATCAGAATTGTGTGTGTGAATAAAAATCAAGTTTTTAACTTATTTGGCCTAAAACTAGCTGATTTGTGAAGTTGTCCAACAATAAATGATCGTTGCAACTTTTATTATTTGATAATTTGCATTCTTCAGTTAAATTAAATTACATTTATTTTCTTCTAATTTTCCTGTAATTTTGACAAGCGACCTAGTTGAATAATGGAAGGATAATCTAAAACAGTGACAGGACCTTGAAGTTTGGTTGGTTGCTTACCAGTACCTTTTATATTGGGTCCGTCGCCACCCCTTTCAATATGGGGTACCCTGTGAAGAATATTATTTGGATATTTCTGTTTTTAAAATCAGGTAAGTGTTATTTTTTATTCAGATAAAAACTGCGTTATAGTATTATTAAACATATCTGCTTTAAAGTTGGCTTTAATTTTTAAAACCTGTTTTCAAATACTTTTTCTTTCCCCTTTAAAATTTGTCATACACATGGCCCAATAATTTTTTTTAAAAATGTCATCCAAAATGATGTGTAACACCTAGCAATGGCAGAATTTAATGTCCTCAAACTTGACAGCGCTACTTGAGACAAAAGTATTAAATTGAGATACTTGAGACAAAAAGTATTAAATTGAGATTATTTAACCTCTTGGATCTATTACGGGGAAATCCCTCGCGAGAAGGCAGCTGTGTGGTTCTTTACACGAACAAGCGTATGCGAGCGAGTGAAAAAATTAACATTCCTACTATCGAGTGAATGATTTTCCTGTAATCAAACCCAGCAGTTAAATTATTCATTTATTACATTATAAAACAGTTTATGTATGATTTTTGCCAAAATTATTCGTTTTATTGAACGTTATTGGCAGATGACGTCTGAAACACTTCATTGATGTCATGATTACATGACGTCACAATTGGTTATTTTTGTGTTCAGAGTTAGTTATAATTATTTAACAATTATGAATAATCTTTTACTGAGAAATCCCAATCTTTCACCCATAGAAATGTAATGAAGAGTTAATACCTAATTAAAAACAAAAAGTATAAGTAAGATGTAAGATAACTTGTATGTAGGAATAAGTTGGATTTATAGAAAATTTTGATTTTGTTTTGGTACCTCAACTTATTAAAGAGTTCATCCGGGCCTGAACTAATGATTCATCCAGTCATTCTGGGTTACTCCACCATAACACTGTTAACACATTAAATAAATATACGTGATTTCTGTTTTAGTTTCTGTTGAATGTTTGTACATTAAATGGTTACACAACACGGACTTGAACAATCCATACAACTGGGACACGGGCAGGCTACCATGTGGCAATGACCGAATGATCCTACCCGATGATGGACCGGTTGTGTTTATGCAGATGAATGCCACCATACAAGAACTGGTAACGAATGTCATACATTTATCAGTAAAAGGAATGGGTCAGTAGAAAGTATAGCTGAGAAAATCTTACACAAAATTTAAATACATTTACTGATTAATTAAAAAGCCATTTAAGGGTGCCCTCTGGTGAATATCGGTATAACAAGAATTTTTAATTTCCCTGTTTTTTATGAAGACTAACATATTACTAGGTAGTTTCTGGAAAAATAATGATGTGTTGGTGATTTAACTCTTTAGCAATATTAATCTTTATTAATACACCCCCAAAGCCCAAAGTGGGGTTTTAAATTCAGAATCAGCTGAAAATTGGGTATGGCTTTAGAAATCACCCAATATTTTAGATAAAAAAAGAAGCAAATGAAAAAAAGTTATGGGATAACAGTTATCAATACAAAAGTAAGAAAACCCTTAAAAGGATAAAAACAGGAGCAATCTTTGAAGTTTGTAATTTGAGCACACATTCTAATGAACCAAAAAAAATCACAGAAAATTGCATATTTGGCAAATTTTGGGCAAGACAAACTTATAGAAATAATAATAAGAAATTTGTAATAATCTGGTGTATATAATAGAGAATTATAAGGTTATCAAATAAATGTGATAAAAATTATATGTCAGTGTTCATCTAAAAGAGTTAACAATAAAGACCCATCATTTTATTACAGAAAAAGATAGATATGTGTGCTTTGGTTTTATTGTTTTATATCAAAAGTCATTCAAATGACTTGCATACATACACCTGATATACAAATATCACATCTAACTGAATTACAAACAGTGTATCAGTACATAATACACACAATATGACCAAAATACGTTAAAAGAGATGTTGATTTACCCCACCCACTTCATTTTGTATGGTATATTTTATCCGACTTGTATTTGCTTGTGCATACTGAAAATAGCATCTGCCATGTTAGAATTAAAATTAACGTTAACACAATGTTATAACAAATCCAAATAATCTATCTCTAAATGTGATATATCACACAATATACAATAGTTTGTCAATCAGAAGCATGTCGTGTTTTCAGCCCTCATGATATAATTTCTGCCCATATTATCTCAGTACTGTGGTAAAGTGTGCGATATACCATTATTATGAATAAATCAAACCCTAACCCTGGTATGTCGCACAATATACCAAAGTTTAGAGATCAGATGTGTAGGAATTATATCTCGAGGCTAAAGCCCTCGGGCACATATAGGGTCTCAGGGATGATACAGTGGCTGATATGAAAACTGACATATAATAACCTATAATTATCGAACCTACATCAATGAGTGGGGTTCATGATTGTGAACATGTATACTAAGTATCAAGGATGCATGACTAATGATTTTGGAACATATTTCCACTTTTTACAACATCCACATAAGTGTTGCGCGAAAATATACGCAGATCACGCTAAATCGTCATCAGAGGGCACCCTTAAAGGGGTACATCAGGCTTTGGTGCTAAATTTGTTTAAAAAAACAAACAGCTATGACCAGTTTAAAACGTGAAAAGATTCAAAGATACAGATGGAACATTAACTGTTTCCTATAATTAATACTGCTATAAGGATTAACTATAAATTACAATAAGTATCAGTCCATAGGGACATCCCCAAGTTGTAAATTAAGCTGTCACGTGGAGCAAATTGACTACACCTGATGCAGTTTTACTGCCAAGTTTAAAATGGGTATCCCTGATGCGTAATCATAGTTAGGATTATTTTATATATTTAGGGTAATTTGTTTTGGTGGTTTATGGCTCATTTAGTTTATTTTTATCAATTAAATACAGAAATAATGTATTTGAACTATTGTAAAAAAAAATCCTATTCGGGTGTACTTCCTTTGTTCAAATGTTCAAATTATGTCCACAATCCCTATAGAATCATGAAAAACACATTTTGCATATACCAATTAAAAGTGGTGATGAAGAAAGGAGTAATAATTTATTATTACTGCTTTGGCCATGTATGTTCATACTTTGTTTCTGCTTGACGTCTAAACTTTCGAATGGATTGAGATGAAACTTGGTTCAAAGTATCAGTAGGATGTCAGAGAAGCGTACTTATTCAAAGCACCACAGCATTCTAATGATTTTTGACATTTATTGTCCATTTTGCCATTGTTCAAAGGTAACTTCACTTCCACTACAGATAACAAGGTAACATTTAAGGATTGGTTAGGCAAAGCTTTGGGTTGATGATCAGGTAACTCAGGTCAAGGTCAATGTCACTGTTGCTATAAATAGTGCTTTCTAGGAAGCTTAGGATAGATTTTTGCATTGTGTCAAGGTCACTGAAACTGTAAAAAGAAAAACTTGGTTCTGATCAATAATTTCAGTTTCATTCAAGATATTGAAATTAAATTGCAGGTTTTGAAGGTTTGTTTCAATAATTTCTGATGAGTTCAACAACGAGCAAAATTGGTGCAATACTTTATTGTAACTTTCATATGATATAATGGTATTGTGGTATAATAGTACAGGCAGTAAGTTTGCATCGCAGGAATATAATATGTACTTCAGGTGCTACCTAGTAATGGACAAGTTGTGTTTGGCAGTTACGCTACCCTGGCATTCACCAATGAGCCTGACCACAGCGCTACCTGTCTGGACTCAGGATCTGGTAAGTAGCTTTGTATGTCCTTGTGTGTGTCGCTCTTTGGTTTCTTGTATGTTAAAGGTCAATGTGTTGCTTTTCTTTTTTACGTCACTTTTTTAATGGTGTGTTGCACTTCAAATTTATAATTTTGCAGTTAAGCATAATTGGATGAATTTGCTTGTTATAAATGGAGATAAGAGTTGAACAAAGGAATTCCAAGACATCTCTGATATTTCTTCAGGTTATTCACATCTAATTGATAGAATGCATGTATTACTTTCTTAAAATGGGTACATGCATGCATGATTCATGTTAACTTGAGCCTCTTGTAAAATGCTATACTTCATTGTTCAGTCCACTTCAAATTCATAATTTTGTAGTCAACATAATTTGGATAAATGTTCTTGTTTAACAGTTGAACAAAGAAATGGGGGAAAGAAATCATCTCTGATTTGGTTTATTCGTATCTAATTGATAGAATGCATGCATTGCTACATTAAAATGGTTACATGCATGACTCATTGTAAGCAGTAGAACATCCTCAGTCTCACTTGGGCCACTTGTAAAATGCTATACTTTGAATAGATTCATCATTGTCCTGTTCAAAAAAAAAAATTCATTCAGATGCTACATTCAATGCGAGTCATCCTGGAGACTGGGTGGACCCACTCAACTGGTGTCCGACAGACACGGAGACTGGGGACTGTAAACCCCTGGCCCTTCTAGACAGTGAGAAGGTCCCCTGTGTCACAGATGATGTTGTATTCCCCAAGGACAGCTCCTACTACGTCAACTTGGGCTCCAACCTCAACTTGGAGGTCAACACACTCAAAGTCTCAGGAAAGGTAAAAATACACTCCTTCAAGGTTGTTCATGACTAATAGTGCTGCATATTTTTCAAACTTAAATGAAAAGAATATTTTCTCTATCGAAAGGGATAATTAATCCGTATACTAACTTTTGATGTTGATGTTTATCACCAAATCAAACACAGTTTGGCTGGAGTTTAAAAACAAGTTTCCTCATTCTGTAAAAGTATATGTTTTGTATACTGAAATATAACACGAGCGAAATCAAGACATGCAGAGGCTTAGAGTTGCATTTAAAGGCATAAATATAAAAAAAATATTATCTCTATTAAAACAGCAATTTGGCAGTAGACTATATTTTGGATGAATTTGCTTGTTTAAAAAGAGAAGAGTAATAGTCAAAGGAAATAGTCTTTTTAACCAGTAAAGCATATTCAGGCCTTGTTAAACTCTTGTTATGCTACGGTTGATTTCTATTCATTTAAAGTGGAACAGTTGCAGAGATTATATTCACATTGGTTGTCTAGGTATAGCTTATAAATCTACAGGTGAAAGTTCAAATTATGTTCCACTACATCATCTATTACAGGAGTTATGTGCTCTTTACAACTCTATCCTTTGCTGACTAGTGCAAAGTAGGGACATTTGTGTTTAGCAAACGCTGCATATTGTTATCTCTTTTTATGCCCTTGAAAGGAGGCATATAGTAATCGCATCGTCCGTCCATTTGTCCATTCAACAATTATGTCTCAGCCATAGCTTTGAAAGAACTAAAGGGATTTCCAACTTCACACAAATGTTAACCGCAGTGAGAAGATGTGTCTTTTGCAAGAATTGGGTCCGTGCCTCAAAGGTCAAAGTCACACTTGGAGGTCAAAGGTCAAAGGATGA
This sequence comes from Cyrtodaria siliqua, assembly GCA_037043455.1. Taxonomy (NCBI): domain Eukaryota; kingdom Metazoa; phylum Mollusca; class Bivalvia; order Adapedonta; family Hiatellidae; genus Cyrtodaria; species Cyrtodaria siliqua. The sequence goes on from JAWPHD010004349.1 coordinate 48,663, forward strand.
AAAAGAAATAGGGGCATTTGTCACTTATTGGTGACATTTCTGGTTTAATATGATTTTTATGGCACAGACCCACGCCTCATAAAATGATTCTTTGATTCTCAAAATTTATCTCAATTTACTAACTCCTTGAAAATATTAATGCTTTTAACAATCTTTCGGTCATACCTTGACAGTGTCTACTTGTAGCAATGAACTCTATGCTCTACTTTACCATGCTGCCACTCTGGAATACCATGCCATAGACACAAGACATAATACCCCACCCAGTCACATTATACTGACAATGGTCCTAGCGCTACCCTTTGTATGCTGAACATCAAGCAAGACAGCTACTAGTACCATTTTTATAAAGTCTTGGGTATGACCCGGTTTGGGATTGAATCCATGACCTCCAGCATGCAATCGTGGAGGACACTCTACCGTTACAACACCACTGTGGTACATTATTTGAAGTTATCCAAATTGAATAGTGTTGATGAAAAGTGTGTAGACGTTTGAAACTTACTATTTTAGGCGTACAGCAGCAGTTCATTTCGTGACTTTCTGGTTACTGATAATGGTCGCAGCATCTTCCCTAGTCCATCCTCAGGGAGACAGTCTACCATTACTATAAATAGACGCAGATGTGCAGACCAGACTGGTTGTGGATGCGGCAATGATCAAGGGCAGGTAATCATGTCGTGGTTAGTTTAATATGAGAATAGAATTGTGTTGGGTGTTTGAATAATGACGACTACCACAACTGTAGAGCCACCGACGCAAAAAGCTGCTAACACAACTAAAATGACATTCCACGAAGTATGGCAGATATCAATGCGTTCTAGTGTTCCAATAGTCAAATCCTATTTTGGGTTAAAGGATGGTAAATTCATCATAACTATGCTTTCAACAAGCTCTAGATGATGTATTTTCATAGGCTAAACTATTTAATAATTGGAAAATGTCAACAAAATTTACCAAAAATATGGAAAGCACATTAGAGAAACTGATACTCGCCTGGACCGGGGAAAATGAATCGGTGTTTTACAAACTATAAGCAATGAACATTTACTTTGTATCACTGAGTTTTATTCGTTTGACGGTTAGAAATCATGTTCATATCGGAGTTTCTTGTTATTTGGGATGAAAATTTATATAAACAAAGGCAGTCAAGAAATAAGTTTTCATATCAATATCGTATGTTTAAACAGATATTGGATGCAGTGTGCAGTATACAAAGTCCAAGATGTACACGTGCCAGATGTAGAGCCACTATCAAACCAGTTGGCCATTGCTGTGACATCTGTGGTATGTACACCTGATATGTATGCAGAATTTCCTCTAAGAAAATGTTTGAGAGAAGCACTGCTGGTAAACATTTTGTAAATTTTTAGAATTTGTTTGTTCTCTTCATCAGAATCTACACAAAAATGGCCCGTAAAAACTAATGAATTCCAAAGGATGTATTAATATCATACATCAATGAAACATTCTATGCACAAGCTCTTTTAATAGTCATTGTCTCCACTCTGTGCTTCTGTGGCTGGGGTAGTAAAGACGCTGAGTCTGAAACTTCCTCGTCAATTGAAAAGTTGTCGATTCTTATGGACGGCGTGAGGTTTACAGAACTGGTTCTATCCAGGAAAAATGGGGTGGTCTGCCTTTACCACAAAAAACAAATTGACCATCATGTATGGTTTAGCGTGTTAAAAATGATGTAAAACACAATTCAAACAAATACTCCACTGATAAGTGCTACCTTTGGCACCTTACACTCTCAGAATCGGCCTATACTTATCCTGGAACTCTCGAATCAGCCTCAGACTATCAAAACTCTAATCAGGCATCCCATAAGCCTATGTATATATGTTCTTATAGGAGTCTGATTACGGGTCTGTTGGTCTCAGAATCAGCATCAGACCCATATTTAAGTCTTTATATATATTTATATACTGAAGGGAAAAAAAACGCAACTCGAGACTTTATGCTATATATTCTATGTAAACTATGCTGCTGTTAATCGAATGGTACCTGTCTACATTACACCTTTCCTTTCAGAGTAAAAGACTAAAATAACACATAACACACCAAATGTTTAAACCCTTCAAAGTTTCATTGCACTAACTGCAACCTTTTTGTCTCGCCTTTTCGAAGAAAAAAAGAGACATAGGTGTTGCTTTTCCGGCGGCGGCGGCAACATTCAAGTTTTGCGTTTAGGTCATTTTCTCACAAACTGTATGCACTAGACCTTTCAAACTTTGCTTATAGTTGTATCTTGGGTGGTACATCGCAAGGTGACAAAGCAAATGTGGAAGTGACCCCTGCATTGTTTCAGGTGCCATCTCGCTCATATCAAAAGAGCAGTGGCAGAAAAACAATAAAAATGGCTCCAGCGTAAATGGAGTTTCTACGATAGAATTTGCAGCAACTTTGCAGTTCAGGGTGAGAAGGTTCTAGGCCCATTTTCCATATTTTATCTCTATGTACATGGAGGATGAGCCTGGCATGTTCATGCCTGTTAGGTGTCATATAACCTTTTCATGTGTTGGTGCACCTTAAAACTCAATTCAATTCAATTCAGTTGACCCTCCAAGCAAAGGGCAGATAACTTAATAATTTTTAGGTTCAACTTTTGCGTTTAGGTCACTTTTTCACAAACTGTATGCACTAGACCTTTAAATCTTTGCTTAAGTTGTATCTTGAGTGGTACATCGCAACGTGACAAAGCAAATGTGGAAGTGACCTTGACCCTCCAAGCAAGGGCAGATAACCTTAGAATTTTTACCTTCAACTTTGGCGTTTAGGTCATTTTTTCACAAACTGTATGCACTAAGACCTTTCAAACTTTGCTTATAGTTGTATCTTGAGTGGTACAATGTGACAAAGCAAATGTGGATGTGACCTTCACCATCCAAGCAAAAGGCTGATAATTTTAATTGTTACATTTACATCACTTTCTCATGAACTAGAATAGATGTTTTAAACCTAATTTGTAGCTTAATCTTTGGAAGAAAACATATTCTATTTTGACATTGTTTGGTCTTCGGTAGTGCATCTTTTTTTTGGATGCTTGGATTTCATCTATGACCTTGACCTACTTTTTGGAGCTGATGATTTTTAGCTCTACTGGCCAAGGCCTTCATTTTTCATCCGATCTTTACCAAACTTGACCAGATTGTTAATATCAATGAAAGCTCGCACAAGTTCGAAAACCAGCCAGATTGGACCAATAACAGCAGAGTTATGGCCGTTGATTTAGTTACAAATGCAATATTTTGCCTCGTTAATACGATAGGGCTTTTCAATTTTCATCTGATCTTTACCAAACTTTACCAGATGTTTTGCCTTTTTTTTATTATTAGTATTTTTCTTTCTTTTTTTTTTTCTTATTTTCTTCATTATTATTTTTTTTTTAACTTTTTTTTTATGTTAACACCATGTTAGCAGGAAGCATTGCTGTGCCTATTGCATTTTTTTTCCGGTTCGTTGATTTTTGATGGAGTTACGGCCCCTTGTCATTTTTTTTTTAATTTCCTTTCGGCACTACTCCTCCTAAACGCCATGTTGGATTTCGACGAAACTTGGCAGGAAGCATCGGTAAGATGTCTAGTGCATATCACGCTTTTGTTCCAGTTTGCTTTATTTATGACGGAATTATGGCACTGACATTTTTACTTTAAATTTCTTGTCGGCGCTACTCCTCCTAAACGGCTTGTTGGATTTCTACAAAATTTGGCAGGAAGCCTCAGTATGATGTGTAGTTGTGCAAAGCATGGTATATCAATGACATTTTGGACAAGTTCGAAAACCAGCTAGATCTAGTTAGTAACGACAGGCTGTGGCCCTTGATTTGTTGAAAAATGCTATATTGTATTTTCCTTTGTTAAATCTGTAGTTACGTCATTTGTTATCTGATCTTTACCATATTTGTTTAGAATGTTAATACCATCCACCCACCCATACCCCACATAACCCCCACACCACCACCCATTTTTATGGAATTTCATTCATAGAAGAAAGTGGGACAAATTAAAAAATGCCCATGCCAGACTAGACACAGCAGACTTATTGCCCATGAGTACCAGGTGAGCGATCTAGGGCCATCCTATCTCTGTTGTTTTTGCAATGTTTTAAAAAAACTACTGATGGGAATTTTATGTCGACAACCCTTGATATAAGAGCCGTTTTAGCCAGTAGAGCAGCCACCGGCCCTCTTCGGCCTCTTGTTTTTAAAAGAATGGCATTTTGTTTTTGAACATATGCACTTAAATGTCATTTCAGCAAACGGCAAACTCGATTGTTTTTAGTTGCTAAAATGTTTATAAACTTTCATTTAAGCATCATTGTCCTTTTTATTTTGAAGTCCATCCCTGTTAGGCGAGACATGTGAATCCACGGATTTCTTGTTTTAAAAAAAAACATCTCGAGATTTCTCTGGAATATTACGTAAAATTAGGTGTGCTGTATATACATTTTATTGCAGGAATTCTCGAGTTGTATATATATATATGTAGATCCATATGTATATATGGACTTATTGAGAACTGATAAGGAGTCGTCTGATGGTCGGAGGCTAGTTCTGGGAGTTCCAGGCGCCTCTGGTGCCACTAAAGATGAATGTGCCAAGCTGTGTTCTGGAAATCTGCAAATCATGACAAAGTTGTAATATATTACGCTTTAAATGGGTGTAGATGTTCAAGTTGACTTAAGATAGATGGTTTTGTTTTATGATAAGCAATGAAATACTGTATTTTATCAGTGAAATAAAAGTGTTATTTATAGAGTGATATTTTCGCAGTAGCTGCCGAGACTACTTTTGTTGTTCTACCATAGTTTCCCTAAAAAATTGTTTGTAAAATCATAAAATAAAAAGAAAGTTGTTTTGTCGTGAATAACATACTTTATTTCATCTCGAAGTGGGAAAACCACTTCGCATTCGTGAAAATAGCATTCTTAAAAATATAAAGTTTTCTCACTTCGAGATAAAATCAAATATGTTATTCACGACAAAACAACAAATATCCTCTATTTATAATCTCTGTTTCTTAAACAGGGGGTATCCTGAATATCACGTATGGAGTTGGCTTCAATTTGGACACGCTCAAGTCTGGCTTACAGAGGAGTGTCTTGGATGGTAATGTATGTATACGGAATTGGGCAACTATGTAGATATATTGTGATAAACAGGATTCCCACGGGTCCTTGAAATCCTTGAAAGTACTTGAATTTGAAAAAAAAAATCAAGGCCTGGAAAGTGCTTGAAAATCTGATAAGGTACTTGAAAGTCCTTAAATTCTGGATTTTTGCTGTTCATCCCAAAAATGGCTATTTGTAGTGCGTTCCTAACAGTCAACATCCATACTTCAGATGGCATAAACCATGTCGCTTTCGCGAATATTAGTCCTTAAAGTTTGGAAAAAAGGTCCTTGAAAGTCCTTGAATTTGGCCTTCCAATAAGGGTGGGAACCCTGGATAAAGTCTATCGTCTGTCAATTTCAGGACTCAAAATTAAATATACTGTAATACAAAACTTAATATGAAACAGTTTTGCCATATATTAGTATCATATGATTCATATAAGATTCTCATATGAATTGAATTGAATTGGGTTTTACGGAGCACCAACACATGAAAGGTTATATGGCGCCTAACAGGAATGAACATGCCATGCTCATCCTCCATTTACATCAAGATAAAATATGAAGAATGGACCTAGAACCTTCAAATTCTGCAAATTCTATAGTAGACACTCAATTTACGATGGAGCCACGTTTTCATAATGGTGTCATGATGAAGACCTTGAATGAGCATGATCAAAAATGATAAAATGAATGGGCGTGGTTTAGTTTAAACATATTTATTTTACATCGATTGCGAAACAAGTTATTGCAACTTAGATTAATCACTCTCGATTTCCTGGGTAGAACCAGTACTAAGCAATGTGGATTATCTTGCTCAAGGATAAATAACTGGGCCGCGGCGAGGATCGAACCCACGACCTCTCGATCTGGAGTTCGGCGCTCTACCACTGGACCACGCACTCCACTGAATGGGGGTGGAGGGGGTGGTGGGGTCATGATGAAGACCTTGAATGAGCATGAATGATAAAATTAACGTGGGGTATGGGTCCTACCACTCTGCCTCTAGCGGGGTTTGCAGTGGGGGTGTATTCTACCCCGGCAACCACACTGGGAAGCCTATTATATGATACTTATGTAAAAGGAGGAGTACATGATTCTTATATAAAACTTTTTATATAAGAATCGTATAAGTATCATATGAGAGTCATATAAAAGTAGAAAAATATTCTGTTATGAGGAAAAGGTTTTTTACAGTTTGGTAATTGCAGTTAATTAAGGAAGAATTATGTTTGCATAAGTATGAAAGTTAGTGGTCATTTATTACATTGACAGATGTATAACCATATACATTAAAATGTATAACCATATACATTAAACAAAGAAAAATTAACACACTTTTACAAATGTAGAATGCCAACAAAAATGTGCAGTACATTGTGTCAAAGCGGAGCGATGGTAAGATCCAGGTGGTTGTGTCAGATGACGACGGTGTTCAGAGCTCCAAGGCCGCCAGTGAGATGATGTCTTTAATCAATGAAGGTAACACTCTCTACAGGATTTGTGACCAAAATTGCAAATAAGCGGTGCTATTCTGCATTTCACTATAGAAAATATGGGACAGAATGAATGAATGGTGTTTTATGGCACGTCGACACATAAATAGGTCATAAAACTGATGAAAGATGAAGAAACGAAGTAGTAATTAAAAATTAATGTAAAGATAAAACTATTTACGAATAAGGGATGATATGGTAGTAATATCAACAAATGCCCGTCAACGGGCTAAAAAACCCAGATGTCTCCTTTATTGTTGATCCTGTTTACGGATCTCGACTTAGTGATAACGATGTCTTTCATGTGTGTGTGTGTGTCAGTTAGTCCATGCGTCTGACTTTCATTTATTTATATCTTGCTCCTTTCTCGCCATGAGAATTTTCCATATACTGTAAGAAACGATTATTTAGCAGACATCTTATACTAGCGGACGTTGTCCTTGCGCTAATTTAAGATGTCCCCTTAAAAAGAACATTTTTTTTACCAAAACTCATCCATTTTCTCTGAAATCCTTCAACACACAACAATTGTGAATTATTATACTTAGATCGCTGTTCTTTAGATTAGTATTTTCTAATTCAACGAGAAGAGTATTCATTCAGTATAAACTGTAGTTAACAAAAGAATATAATTTCTCACTTAAATTAATTGTAAAATTAATTACATAAGTTAGTCGTCTGTGTATTGTTATTCTGGTATGTTGTGTATTATAAAGAATGAGCGTCGGCAAGTTTTTATCGGATTAACACATATTTTTGTGGGGCAACACAGTTTTATCAATAGACACTAGTAGCAGTTTTCGGGACTTGTTAATTACTTGTTCTGGCAACATTTTTCACTATGTCTAAATCATATTTTTCAGTGAGTTTGGATTTGCCGTGTTTCTAAGATGTGTTCACTCAGAAATGGAAATGCTGTTACTCGAAACAAATTTGTTTTTTGTAACGGCATGATTAACAAATAAAAGCAATCGAAACTGCCGCGTCGATGATGACCGATTGGGAATAATTGGATGATCGGGAATAATCGGAAACTATCGGAAATTGCTGAAATTCTACAAAGCAAGCTAGAGCGCCAAATTAAAATGTATTCTATGGCCAAGCGCTAATTTATCATTGCGCTAATATGCCCGAAAAAAGCAAAATTTTGACTACGCTAAACAATAATTTCTTACAGTATGCATCCAACATCATGTGCAAAATTTCAGGTTACTGTGACCTACTTTGAACGAAATGCATGTGTTATTTCTCGCAGGGTTTTCCAAATTCACCACAACATTCGTTACATAATCTAACATCATGCACACAATTTGGGATGCATTGACCTACTTTGAATGAAATGTATCTCGTGTCTGGTCTCCACTATGACATGTATCCACCCGCACTGTTAATGACATTAATTAAATCTAATATAATTAAGTATATAAGGAACTAATATCTCATCAGATCGACATTGGTGTTGGTCAAATCAAAAATCTGGACTACTTCACCATAGGACATTGTAGGCCGTGGCCTTCTAGTTTAGTACAACAGATCATCGCATCAGCTCATCTGGCAAGCTCATCAGCATGCCTGATGCCATACGTCATTTTCCGTTTTTGTTGTCATCCACTGTACATTAGCTAATACTTGTTTAGATTTTAGTAAACGGTTTCCTATTTTCACCAAATTATATTTGATCATAGTCATTGGGAAAATTTGTATATCAGGTGTACTACAATAGAAATTTCTTGTTCAGATATAGGTGATGGTGGTTTCAACTATGGCGTAACAAAACTAAGCATGCAGACGTCCGCAGGTGGAACTTCGACAGGAGATGGACCAAACACTAGCGCACACACAGGTATGTCTCCTATCATTATTCCTTGGCGACCTAAATGAAATGTCACCTGATTTGCTAAAAAAACATAAATTTTGAGTATCTTTATAATAATGCATTTTTATTAATACATTTTTTCTTGCTTTTCAAGGTTTTCCATTTGAACGAAAAAAACGTTTAGCTCCTTGAAAAAAAAATGCAAGAAAGTTTGTGCAATATTTCTGTGCAGTTTGTTGGCATTTAGTCAGGTATTTCTGGTTAAGTGTGCATTTTTAATACACACAAAACCTTATCCGAATTCAGTTTTGAGAACCACTTTCGAGTGGTAAATCCAAGATGAAATTAAAACATGCTGAAAGGTTTCTTGACATTTGTGGTTACAAGTTTTTAATATACCCTTTTCAATCTTAGGAGGTATCTTTCAGAACACAAAACCTCACCTTATTTTGATTTAATGTTGATTTTGTTATTTACTTCAGGCACCAGAAGTTCCACGAGTGGTGGTTCTGTGGCTGGTATAACCATTGGTGTAATCTTAGCTGTAGTCGTCGCTCTGTGTGTCGGATATTTCATTTATAGACGAAAAACAAGGTCAGTTTTGTTGAAATTAAAGAATATATATATAACTGCTTGATTAGTACAATAAACAGAAAAACAAGCAGAAATTAAGTTTGAAATCTCATTTTCATTTTGAAAATGTTCCTAAATAAGCATAGCTTGCAGTTATTCTTAGATCTTGTGTTAATCTAATTTCAGTCTTATATGAACAATGGTAGTTTTAATTACGATAATTTCAGTCCAGAAGATGACTTTGGAGGCAAGGCATTTAGTGTGTTTGACAAATTCAACTTGAGCCAGAGGCGTAAACCCCAGGTGTCAGTGCCACCCTCAATAGGGTTCAGTTGGGGTGGGTCACAAGACAGCGGGCTTAGCAGTGTCAGTGGAAACATCTCGCAGGGATTTGATAACCCCATATATGGATCTACACCACTTGAGGTAGGGGAACATTTTCATACTCCTGCAAACGAAGTTTGAGGGGTATATAGGAGTCACTCTGTTGGTCAGTCGATCTGTTCAAAATCTTGTCTGCATTATTTCTCATAACCCTTTGATGGATTTTCACGAAACTTGACTAGAGCCATCAGTATGAAGTGGAGATGCACGTGGGTTCTTCTTGTTCAGCTTTGATGACTTTTGATGGAGTTATGGCCCTTTGAATATTTTCACAAATAAAGCTTGTCCCTGCTATTCCTTCATAACCTCTTGTTGGATTTTCACCAAACTTTGTGAGAAGCATCAGTGTCAAGTGGTGATGCGCATATCATCATCTGGTTCTTGTTCAATAATTTTTAATGGAGTTCGGGCCTCTTGAATATTTTCTCAGAAAAATCTTGTCCATACTATTTCTTCACAAGCCTTTGATGGATATTCACCAAACTTTGTGAGAAGCATCAGTATGAGGTGGAGAAGCGCACATTTTTGTGGGGCAGTTGTTTACAGGGGTATTAAACACCTTCAGCAATAGTTCTAGTTGGATTATGTGTGCAATTCTAAAACATAGTTTTAGTAGATTTATAGCTGGCCAAATTGTAATGTGCGTGTGTAACAAATGATAACCTGATGTGTTTAGTAAAGCTTACAATCTGTTATGTTGCAGAACATGAGGTCTATGGAGATGGAGATGACCCCTAGTGAATTTGGTGCCATGTCTGACCACCAACCGGTGGATGACCGAGGATTTGACAACCCTCTGTATGACAGTGTTCATCAGGTTTGTCAGTCTCGTCTAGTCTTCATACTGTTTTCTTGATTATATATTAAAATATCCGCACACACTAAATTCTTTAATGGGCTCAAAAATGAAGTGGTTTATATAAAAACGTTCACTTCCGTGGTTGAGGGATTATTAGTGCGTTGTAAACCTCTCGCCTCTGATCGCTACGGGTTTGAATCCCACTGGGGGCTCAACTGATATGTGAGAAAGTGTTGATTCTTACGGGTGGCGGGAGGTAGTACTGGTTCTACCCAAGAAAAAAGGGGTAGTCTTGTAGTCCGCCTCTTCCTCAAATAAATCCACTGTCATATATGGCCTAAAATGTGCTAAAATGATGTAAAACAAACATCATATTTCTTGAGGAACATTGATCAGCCAAATTTTAAGAGTCCAAACTTTTTATTAATCTTTTATACATTTTTATTTAGTAAACTACAACATTACTCTTGTAATAATTATATAACAATGATCCTATAACATTCACATTTATAGTACATATACTTTTGCCTATAGAAAATAGAAGTTTAAGAGGTATTTATTTGTCTATAAGTTCCATTAACTACAACCTTTTGCGAGGACAGGATACTGTTGTCATTTAACTGTAGTCAACAAAAAACTGTTGAACACTGGGTAAATCCACGTTGCACTTATTTTGTCTGTGCAATTCCATTTGTTTGCCCATGCATCGATTCTGTCTGCAATTCCATTTGTTTGCCTGTGCATTGATTCCATCTTCAATTCCATTTGTTTGCCCTTGCATTGATTCCGTCTGTGCAATTCCATTTGTTTGCCCATGCATTGCTTCCATCTGTGCAATTCCATTTGTTTGCCCATGCATTGATTCCATCTGCAATTCCATTTGTTGCGCCTGAGCATTGATTCCGTCTGCAATTCCATTTGTTTGCCTTTGCATTGATTCCATCTGTGCAATTCCATTTTTTTACCCGTGCATCAATTTTGTCTGCAATTCCATTTGTTTGCCTGTCCATTGATGATGTCTGCAATTTGATTAGTTTGCCCTCGCGTTGATTCCATCTATGCAATTCCATTTGTTTGCCCATGCATTGATTCCATCTGTCAATTCTATTTGTTTGCCCGTGCATTGATTCCGTCTGCAATTCCATTTGTTTGCCCATGCATTGATTCCATCTGTGCAATTCTATTTGTTTGCCCATGCATTGATTTCGTCTGCAATTCCATTTGTTTGCCCATGATTCCGTCTGCAATTCCATTTGTTTGGCCGTGCATCGATTCCGTCTGTGCAATTCCATTTGTTGACCCATGCATTGATTCTGTGTGGTAATGTTTCTGTTGACTTGCAGGAGTCCCTATTCAGTGATCCGACAGCAGTGGAGAATCCAGAACTGGACACGGTGATGACCATTGGGGGACCGGGGCAACATGACGACACTGATGCTTAAAGTTGTACACCCTCTCCAATTGACATTGTGCACATTGATGCAAAAATATGCTATGCCTGGAATATTATTTAAAATAAAATAATAAACTGTGTATTTAACTTACATTTATTTTGATTAGTTGATGTATTGTGATTTTCACTGGAGAAAACGAATTGAGCTGATTTTGGTGATTATATGTCAACACCACAGTATGCCATTGAAAAGATCTAATAAACCTTATTGAAAAGAAATGTTGAAAAGTTGTTTTTTAATGAAGCATACATGTTTCCATTCAATCAGAATCACTGGAGATGAGAATTGCTTAACATATAATGCTTATCATATAATTATATCCCTGCCAAACAAAGTTTGAGGAGGGGTATATTTTAATCACTTTGTCCGTATGTTCCGTGTGTCCATCCATGGACATGTGCACTCCGCATGAACATTACCTTGGTGACAGAAGAAGCCCAATTGCTTGTGCGTTCATTATGTCAAAGGTCACCATGACAGGATATGCATCTACACATTTTGTGTAATATAACTGCCGAAGCATAACACCCAGGCTCATGAAATTAAATAGGTACATTATCATTGGCGGCGACATGAGGAACCAAATTACTGTTGTCAGTGGGTCAAAGATCAAGGTCACCATCACCATGACCTGATACATTCCGTGAGATAACTGCCAAAGTACAACAGCTATAATGAATTGAATTGGATTTTATAGATGCACCAATAGCTAAGGTCATATGGCGACTTTCCAGCTTCTACTGGTGCCCCTCCGGGCAATTTTCGTGCACGGGCAGACACCTGGGTAGAACCACCGACGTTCCGCAAGCCAGCTGGATAGCTGCTGGATAGCTTCCTCACATAAAGATTCCTAGGCCTCTGAGGGATTGAACCTACAGCGGTGAGGTGCAAGTGATACAGCTATAATGATGAAACTTAATTAGTACATTGCATTTAGTTCCAGGAGAAACCCTATTGCTTTTGAGGTTGAAGGTCAAGGTCACCATGACCTGATATGCATGTATTTGTGCATGTAATCATGCATTCAGTGCAAATAACTGTTGAAGCATTAAAGTCTAGGTTCATGAAACTTCAAAGGTACATTGTCATTGGCAACAGTTGGAACCCTACTGCTTTTGGGATCAGTAGGTTAAAGTCATGGTCACAATTAACTGGTATGCTTCACAGTCTGTGTTATAACTCTATTCATATATGAAACCAGGCTCATGGAACTCCATATGAGCATTGTCCTTTGTGACAGAAGATACGCGACTGATTTTTGGGTGTATGTCAAAGATCAAGGTTGCCATGATCTGATATGCGTGTATTCTTTTTGTGCAATAAGTGCTGCAATAAAACATCTAGGTTCATGACTCTTTATTGGTGTGCATATAAACAACTTCCGGCAATAACAGCCAAATCTCAAAGACTAAGGCTCAAGCAATTTCAAAGGAACATGGCCCATGGGGACTGTTGCTTTCAAGGATTACATATGTAATTCCATAACATGCATTTATTTTTGTCATTAAAATGATGAAGATTGGTGAAAATCGGAAGCCGTTTACTGAAGCTATTGCTTAATAAGAAATTGTTTTTATTCGGGGGCAATAAATCCGTAACACACGTCAACTTTGCTCCTTGCCAAACTCATCCAAGATCTTAGTGAAACAAACCTTCAAATCAGACATGGTGAAAATCAGTAGCTGTTTCCTAAAGTTATTGTGTAAAGAAACTCCCTTTTTCTTCTTTTTTAAATAATCAACGGCAATAAACGCACGTGTCAATTTTGTCATCATAGAATATCAGAAGCTGTGTTTAGTTATTGTGTAACAACTGAAATTTCTAATCTGTTCAGTAATCAGGGGCCACAACTCTGTAATCCACACATTGGTTTTCCTCATTAACTACCAAACTTATAAAAACAAACCTTCAAATCAAACTTGGTGAAAACTGGAAACCATATTCTTAAGTTATCAGTAAAAAAGTATTATATGATGAACGACAATGTAAAAAATATCTTCAGCAGTATTAAGGTCATGGAATAATAAAGGGAAAAAGACCAGTCCAATATTCAAAATATACTTTATTTGTGAGTAATATGTGTAAATAATTAAATGTAAAAATGATGGTTATTAATAATTCGAAACATGGATAAAATATCTGGGATCTGGAATGACAGTGATGGTTGGTGATATGATACTCACGCATGTACAACATCAAATGAAGGTTATTCAACAGACAAAATGGAGGCAATGTCACGGTCACATCACAAACAGTTTCAAGTATAGATGGTCTGGTTTCATTTGAACTGAATTGGGTTTTAAGGCGCACCAACACATGAAAGGTTATATGGCGCCTAACAGGCATGAACATGCCAGGCTCATCCTCCATGTACATCGAGATAAAATATGGAGAATGGGCCTAGGACCTTCTCACCCTGAACTGCAGAGTTGCTGCAAATTCTATTGTAGACACTCCATTTACGCCGGAATTGAAATGGGGTTTTAAGGCGCACCAACACATGAAAAGGTTATATGGCGCCTAACAGGCATGAACATGCCAGGCTCATCTTCCATGTACATCGAGATAAAATATGGAAAATGGGCCTAGAACCTTCTCACCCTGAACTGCAGAGTTGCTGCAAATTCTATCGTAGAAACTCCATTTACGCTGGAGCCACGTGATTGTTTTTCTGCCACTGCCCTTTTGATGTGAGCGAGATAGCACCTGAAACAATGCAGGGATCATGATGAAGACCTTTAATGAACATGAAAAAAAAAGGATAAAATAAACATGAATTTGGCGGATTTTACCCCTCTGCCTACCCCTCCAAAGGGATCTGCAGTGGCCCTATTCTTTGCCCTGTGACCAAACGGGGGCCCCCGGGAACCACAAGGGCCCAATTATGCTGGAGCCACGTTTATTCATATTTATTTTGTAATTTTTTGTTCATGCTCATTAAAGGTCTTCATCATGACCCCTGCATTGTTTCAGGTGCCATCTCGCTCACATCACTAAGAGCAGTGGCAGAAAAACAATAAACGTGGCTCCATTTACACTGGAGTCACGTTTATTGTTTTTCTGCCACTGCTCTTAGTGATGTGAGCGAGATGGCACCTGAAACAAGAAAAACAATAAACGTGGCTCCATTTACACTGGAGTCACGTTTATTGTTTTTCTGCCACTGCTCTTAGTGATGTGAGCGAGATGGCACCTGAAACAATGCAGGGGTCATAATGAAGACCTTTAATGAGCATGAACAAAAAAATTACAAAATGAATATGAATTGGGGGGTCCTACCCCTCTGCATGTGACGGTCTGGTTTCAAGACAAAGGGACAAAGTGGTTTTGGTAACTGTATTCACTTAGATTACCTGATTAACCTAACCTTTTTAGTTTTATAAAGTCAACACTACACAACATGTAAAACATTTTCTACACTTTTTTGGGCATGTTTCAAAATATTTATATTTAAATTTTTACAGGTTTAAAGTAAAAAATGACATGGCATAGAAAATCAAAGAACTGATTTTAAAGCTAGTTATAAACTTCAGGATTAAAGAGACGCACTCTTTACTACACTACCTTAGCTTTGGCCGTTGGATGGGGATGTAAACTGGGCGGGTCCTGTGTGTAGGAGTCCTCGGACATTAATCATAGGAATCTATCGCATTTCCTCTAATAGTAGCGCCCAGGGGCTATGCAAAGTGCGAAGCGGGCGCTACTATTATGGTTAAATTTTTCAATATATCTGACCTCATTTCTCGACTGTTTCCTTATAGAACTTTTGGATTTCTGAATAAGGTAAGGTTTCTTAAAACAGGTGGGGGAGCTTCTATTAGGAAGGCGCTACTAATAGGGGAAATACGGTATTTGATAGAAAGAGTAGGGCAGGTTCCCAGACTCCTAGGTATTGTTCCTCCCTCTCTGGGGCAGTTCTATATAACCTATTATGTGCTGATTAGCCATTAAACAACATTCAGTTTGTTTTTCCGTTAAACCTGCTTATAATGACATAAAAGATACAAATACAATTTGCCATTTTACTGTGTGTTTAAATATATGTTGGTACAATATATTAATCAACAATTTGTAATATGTAAAAACAATTCCTGTAGACTAACTACTGGACACCACGAGTTTCAAAAATCAAAATTACCGAGTTCATTTAATATCTATGAAAATTTAAGCTGAAAGCTCATATATAGATTTTTCATGCTGCAATTCATGAAAATTGGAGGACAATTTATATCGTGTTAAATGCTGTATTAAAGGGACACACGGCAATCTCGATGTTTTTATCAGCATCAATATTAGCGTCTCTACTTATTTATCAAGGAACATTTTGACTTTAAACCGGCTTGCATATCATTAAATAAAATTTTGTGTTTTCAATTTTCTATGTTATTTTACCAAATTTTTAAATATATTATTGGTGCAGTATTATCAAAAGCCAGTAATATACAAAAACAATTTGGTTTATACTATTCTTATAATTATTATTAATGATTGAAATAATGGATGTTATTTAGAAAAACTAACGGGACGCCGCGAGTTTTCAAACAAGAGGTCAATGACCTTGAAGCTCTACTGATTGATTTTGATTTCAGGAAGTAGTCGCTACAGACTCGTTTTTTGAAAATCTATTTTTAACCGTGGCGGCCATCTTGAATTTAAGGCCGACCTGAAATTTTGCTAAGATCAATAAGACATTAAGAGCAACATTCCTGTGAAGTTTCATGAAAATCCGTCAGGTAGTTTCAAAGAAGTAGTCGCTACAAGTTTTCATTATATAACTCTATGTAAACAAAGCAGCCATGTTTAAGGTCAAATCAAAACGATTTTCGACAAGGACCAACATCATGTCATACTGATCATTTTAGAAAAAGTCCGATATCAATATCACTTATAGTTTTCAAGAAGTAGTCGCTACAAACTTATTTTTTAAAAATCTATTTTTAGCTGTGACGGCCATCTTGAATTTCCGGCCGACCTGAAATTTTGATAGGATCAATTAGACATCAAGAGCAACATTCCTGTAAAGTTTCATGACAATCCGCCAAGTAGTTTCAGAGGAGTAGTCGCTACAAGTTTTTACTATATAACTCTATGTAAACAAAGATGGCCGCTGGCAGCCATGTTTAACGTTGAATCAAAACGATTTTTGACTAGGATCAACATCATGTAATGCTGATCATTTTAGAAAAAGTCCCATATCAATATCACTAATAGTTTTCAAGAAGTAGTCGCTACAAACTTATTTTTTAAAAATCTATTTTTAGCTGTGACGGCCATCTTGAATTTCCGGATGACCTGAAATTTTTCTAGGATCAATTAGACATCAACAGCAACATTCCTGTAAAGTTTCATGACAATCCGCCAAGTAGTTTCAGAGGAGTAGTCGCTACAAGTTTTTACTATATAACTCTATGTAAACAAAGATGGCCGCTGGCAGCCATGTTTAACGTTGAATCAAAACGATTTTTGACTAGGATCAACATCATGTCATGCTGATCATTTTAGAAAAAGTCCCATATCAATATCACTTATAGTTTTCAAGAAGAAGTCGCTACAAACTTGTATTTTAAAACTCTATTTTTAGCTTTGGCGGCCATCTTGGATTTCACATCAACATGAATTTTTGCTAGGATCAACTAGACTTTATGGGCAACATTTCTGTAAAGTTTCATGAATATCCATCCAGTAGTTTCAGCTGTGAAGTCGCTACAAATAAAAGTTTACGGACAGACGGACAGACGGACGGACGGACGGACGACGGACGCCGCACCACGGCATAAGCTCTGCTGATCTCTGATCAGTAGAGCTAAAAATCAAGTTTGCCATGTGTCCCTTTAAAACACTCAGACCAAGTAATTATTTGAAAGTGATTTAATAAACTTTACTTTATATGATAATAAATTCAAAACATAATTGAACACGAAAAGACGACTAATTGGGTAAATGATCAAACCATAAATGTGTATACAGCTAATAATTTGCATTAATTAATAAATGCAATAATTTCATCTAATATAATATTTATATTATTACAGTATTGCACATTACAAAAGTATAAATGCATTTTTGGCAACGACAACTAGATAAACAAACCATAAAGATTTATAATATGCGTTTGTTTTATGATATTATGTGTTTATTTAAGAAATAGAACATCATTTACTGTGAATTATCGTTTAATATATCACGGTTTGTCGTTCAATTGTAAACAATAGTTTCACAAGCCCAAAAGGGCTCGTGAAATTATTGTTTACAATTGAACGACAAACCGTGATATATTGTAGATAATTCACCGTAAACGATGTTCTATTTCTATTCTATACCCCTAAAATGTGAAAATAACACACACATCTGAAATCTTTCGCATTGCTTTGCTTGCTCTCCTAACGTTGCATACGTTACAATGCGCAATGCGCAATCCTTATTCTCATAACGTTGCAAAAATTACAGTGATATATCGTTCAATATAAAGAGATATTTTAAACTAGGCTATATAGTGCGGGTGTATTAGAATTTATGATATATGTACATAACAAAACCAGTGTAAGTAAGGAAACTATTATATACAGGTAGCTGCTGCATACAGGAAGTATGTGTATAAATTGTGAAATACCAAATCCAAGGCAAGTTTGTACTATTTTGGAATCTAAAATAGATCTAATCTGAGCCTTCTCCGACCGTAATTTTTTTTTTATTCTTATTTTTTTCAGTGTCATACAAACTCCTGCAGTAAATGGCCTCAGTTACTAAAACGACTGGTATTGCATTTTCAACAGGTGTCTGCAGAGTCAACTCATATTTTTACAATAATTTAATCTCCACAATCAATTATTCAATGTTTAATATACCAAGTTACTATGATAAAACTGCATCTTTATTGACTGTAAGTCCCAACTTACATTCTGAAGTACAGAAATGTTTCAATTTTGCTGTTTTTGCATATCTCGTTATATTCTCATGGGAGTTTTTTTCAGAATTCCAGAATATCAAAATCGTAAAAAGTGCTGTGAAAAGGTCAGAGAAGGCTGTAAACCAACAACAACATATTTATAGAAACAATCACCATTTAAGTTAACAGTTTCTGATCAAATCATCAGCAATACACAAAAAAATGCAAATACATACTGGTCTTTTCATGATAAATTGATTACAAAAACATTTAACACTGTGGAAGACAAGTGCTCTAATTTCAAACATTACTGGTGATTGTGAGTCTTGTTTTAAAAACATAGACAGTATACATAGTAGACTGGAATACATAAAAGACAGGATGTACACGAACACTAGGTAGGCAGTGTTGAACACAAGTTAGTATGCAGATTATCGTCTCAATACAATCATATTGCATAAATTATAATTTAATTCAAATATTTAACGAAATGAACAACAGTATCAAAACCCCTTTTCCAACAAAATATCGTCCAACAAGGGTTATAACTGCAGCTTTCAGTCGCACATGTAAACGATGCAGTATTTTGAACACGTTTTGCACGAGTCCATTTAGCTTGAGTTACATATACTCCTGTTTTCGGTGGAATCTGTGCCAACTTGGTCTGGTTGTATGACCCCCTATCCATATATATTATAATTCCCATCTCACAGCTGTTCATTGTTTTCCTTGGTTAAATCTCAGAATATGATCATTATTTAAATATCAATGATCGCAACTTTTGAAGTCTCAGATATTTGAAGATGTGCTCATTCATTTATTTTTCCATAGATAATATGTTATACAGAAATGGCTGACAATCACTCTGCTCATCAGAAACAGCTATTGATGAGCTTATTTGGGTTTACTGTACTTATTTCTCGGACTTACAATTGGTGGTCAACACATGTTTTATTTGTCAACATTGTTATTTTATCGAAATGTCCCAAATTGCATGTGTACCACACATAATAAAGTTCTGGACATATAATGAATATGGCTGATGACCAATATGACCCCTGTTGTACTACAGATGTGTATCTGTGAAGACCGTCTGTTCCTTTGTGATGCTGTAACTCGGAGCGTCGATACTCTCACTGTCATACTAAAAACAATCAAAATATGAATGCATTTATTTTCATAGGTAATGAAACAGAAAGAGAATGATATAAAAAAGAGGGAGAATCCAGTCATTGTATTGTCTTAAGTAATTCTCAATTTTGAGTCTTTCTCCACTCACTAATGGGACAGAGTTTACAGGAATGAATATAAATACAGCCCAGTTAGCTCAGATGGTAGAGGGGTTCACAGTGATGTGGGAGAGTGAACAGGCATGAATATAAATATATATCTGCCCAGTTAGCTCAGATGGTAGAGAGAATCACAGTAATGACATGTGGGAGAATTCACAGGAGTGACTGCCCAGTTAGCTCAGATGGTAGAGAGACTCACAGTAATGACATGTGGGAGAGTTCACAGGAGTGACTGCCCAGTTAGCTCAGATGGTAGAGAGACTCACAGTAATGACATGTGGGAGAGTTCACAGGAGTGACTGCCCAGTTAGCTCAGATGGTAGAGATGCTCACAGTAATGACATGTGGGAGAGTTCACAGGAGTGACTGCCCAGTTAGCTCAGATGGTAGAGAGGCTCACAGTAATGTGGGAGAGTTCACAGGAGTGACTGCCCAGTTAGCTCAGATGGTAGAGAGGCTCACAGTAATGTGGGAGAGTTCACAGGAGTGACTGCCCAGTTAGCTCAAATGGTAGAGATGCTCACAGTAATGACGTGGGAGAGTTCACAGGAGTGACTGCCCAGTTAGCTCAGATGGTAGAGAGGCTCACAGTAATGACGTGGGAGAGTTCACAGGAGTGACTGCCCAGTTAGCTCAGATGGTAGAGAGGCTCACAGTAATGACGTGGGAGAGTTCACAGGAGTGACTGCCCAGTTAGCTCAGATGGTAGAGAGGCTCACAGTAATGACATGTGGGAAGAGTTCACAGGAGTGAATATAAATATATATCTGCCCAGTTAGCTCTGATGGCAGAGGGGCTCACAGTGATATGGGAGAGTTTGCAGGAACTAGAACTATCACTGAAGGTGATGAATAACCCACCTTTTTGATCAGTTGTTGGGCCAAAAATAAAATTATGTTTGTTTCCCCTTCCCGACCGACCCACCGAAATTGCCGCGACCCGAATTATTTTTTCGACACTGGCGAAAAAAAAAAAAAAAATTTTAATTTTTTTTTTTTTTTTTTTTTTTTTTTTTTTTTGTCTTAAATGTGTCTTATAGGTAGCATGTATTCCAGTTTTGATCTCAAATAAAAGAAATGAAATAAAAAAATTTTTTTACCTACCTACCTACCCAACCCTTTTTTGCATGGGTCGGGAAGGGGAAACAAACATAATTTTATTTTTGGCCTTATGTATGACATTTGGGAACAACCCATTCAAATGCAAGTAATAAAAATGTGTTATGCGATGCGAATGGACAACAATGTGTTATGCGATGGGAAGTTACGAACAGCGATTCCTATAACGTATAGCCCCCACTTCACTTTGTGAAAGGGGGTAAATAATGAATATAAATACATATATGCCCTCAGATGGGTGAGGCCACAGAAATTTCTTTCCACCATGACATTTGAGTGATATCTCACATTTTACTTCCTTACTATTTTGAAAGAAAAGGAATGTTAAGATTAGCCCACAACCTTGGGCTACCTATGGGGAAGTTCTATTTTTGCTTTTTATGGAGAAGTTCCTATGAACTTCGATTTGAAATTATGACATTCAATCCAAAATAAAATAAACACACAGATCTGTCTGGCTGAGATTTAGTTGATGTAAACCTTGTAATATATATAATGAATTGCTCTTTTAATGTAAATTCATAAATGGGCATTTTTTAACTTTGCCAAATGTTTGCCCATAAAACATGTTTACCAAATTTAGCTTTATTTCATCAAGTCTTACAAACCTACACAATTATGTTCATACACACTGAAGTTACAATAAACTATTTAAAAAGATCTAAGTCAGGCATGTCATATATAATGAAAACAGGCGTAATGATAAAATCAAAGACCCCTGAGCAATTTCATTACAACAGAACCAGTCATAAAAATAAATTGAACAATAATTTATTCATTATAATTTTAATTACAATATGTTGGTTAGCTTAGAAAATGCTTTTTTTAAAGTTATATGCTATCTTGAAAACATTTTGGTAAAATACAGAAATATTGACAATATCTGACTGTATTCAGACCATTTTCCATATTTTAGAGACCAAAATCGTTTCTTAGTATAGGTCCAATGAAGATACCCTGCAGAACAAGTAATCAAAAAACTACAAATGTCACCAATAAGTGACAAATGTCCCCAAGAATTTTGTTTCGGATGGAAATTTAGACTCATTTTGACCTTTGACTTTTCCGATGGAATTATTTCGAATGTTAAGGACAAATAAACGAACGAACGAACGGATGGTGTGATTACTATATGCCTCCCTTTGGGGGTATAAAAATCTGTTTATAGTATCGGTGGCCATATGATGAATAAACTACTTCTACTTATGATACTAACTACTTCTACTTATGGTACTAACTACTTCTACTTATGGTACTAAATACTTCTACTTATGGTACTAACTACTTCTACTTATGGTACTAACTACTTCTACTTATGGTACTAAATACTTCTACTTATGGTACTAACTACTTCTACTTATGGTACTAACTACTTCTACTTACTGTACTAACTACTTCTACTTACTGTACTAAATACTTCTACTTATGGTACTAACTACTTCTACTTATGGTACTAACTACTTCTACTTACTGTACTAACTACTTCTACTTACTGTACTAACTACTTCTACTTATGGTACTAACTACTTCTACTTACTGTACTAACTAGTCCACTGTCCTGATTCTTGTCCCAGAGGAAGTCGTCATCATCTTCCTCCACAATGTCATCATCAAACAACGAGTCTGACATCTTGTCTAAGCTGGCACGCTTCTTGTGGAAGTTACCGTTGGTGTAGGCAGGGTTGACTACACCTTTAGACACAGATCCGCTGTAGTAGCCTGATCGGTCAGTATTAGGCGGGGCAGCATCCTAAAAGTAATAATAGAGAAAAAGGAGTTTTTAAATCATGAAACTCAATAAACTAAACAAGATGCCCCCACAGTGAATAGGACAATGATATATATACAGGCATGGTATATATATTCGAGTGGCAGATAGTAGTCGCACTGTCTCTCCGTTCGCGTGTACAATCGTGTCCACTTCATAACTCTGACAATAATGGACGGATTTTCAAATAACTTCGCACAACTGCTCACCACAACAAGACGACGTGTCGCGCACAAAAACCAGGTCAGTGGCTCCAAAGTCAAGGTCACACTTAGAGGTCAAAGGTCAAAATCCGTTCGTCTGTACACTCGTTTCCGCTTCATAACTCAACAATAATGGATGGATTTTCAAATAACTTCGCACAAATGCTCACCACAACAAGACGACATGTCGCGCACAAAATCCAGGTCCGTGGCTCAAAGGTCAAGGTCACACTTAGAGATCAAAGGTCAAAATCCGTTCGTCTGTACACTCGTGCCCGCTTCATAACTCTGACAATAATGGATGGATTTTCAAAAAAATTCTCACAATTGCTCACCACATCAAGACGATGTGTCGCGCACAAAATCAAGGTTTGGGCTCCAAGGTCAAGGTCACACTTAGAGATCAAGTAAATTATGTAACTCTATGGATTTTCAAATTACTTCGCACAATTGCTCACCACAAGACGTCGTGTCGCGAAAAAAAAAAAATTTTTTTTTTTTTTTTTTAATTTTTTTTTTTTTTTTTTTTTTTTTTTTAAATTTTATTTTATTTGATTTTTGATTTTTTTTAAATTATTTTTAAATTTATCTGTTGGTTTCATATTGCTCCAAGGTCAAGGTCACCTTACAGGTCACTTTGGGGGCATTTGTCACTTACTGTGACATTTCTTGTTTGAGTTATGTGTTAAACAGAATCTCACAATCAAGATCAAATTCAATATTAAACACACCCTCATATAAGGTCGATATGTAAAACAAGAGGCCCAAGAGGGTCTGTAGACACTCTACTTGCATGATGTGATTCAAAAACATAAACATGATAGAGGTCAACCCAAGAAACATGTTTCCTATATATAACTCTATGTAAACTTTGGGTTATCATGGTGGCCATTTTGAATCATTTTGATTATTTGACGATAATGAAAAACACAAACTTGATAGAGGCTAACCCAAGGAACATGTATATGATATTTCACAAGAATGGAATAAGTAGTTTAGGAGATGTCGTTTGAAATTTTCTTAAATTTGACCTAGTTTTTTAGCCATGGCGGCCATCTTGGATGACTGGCGGCCGTGAAAAACACAAATCTGAGAGGGACTATCCCAAATATAATTGTGCTTAAGTTTCATCAAAATCCTTCAAGCGGTTTTAGAGAAGATGTAATTTTTAACCTTTTCCTATGAGGGCAGTCCTCAGTTTCGCATGAATGTCCATGGTGTAAATCAGTAAGAAATCAACTAAGCATCTTTTAGGTCCATGGATGGTCTTTATAATAATTATGAAGCACATGTTTGATGTTTTTTTCAGTTTTGATTACTTCTAAGTTTATTTTGGTGTATTGGAATATGCATTCTTTGGGGTTTTTGGAGGCTATAAATAGAAAAATGTGAACCAATCAAAAACTTCCTAAAAGTAGTTAAAATGGCTGATTTTCACTGACGGGGAGATCAGCATGGAATAACTTTTTAAAATGCCGGACTAGGTATGTAAAATTTAGCATTTCCTGATATGCAAGAGCATTATGAGTGCAGACATGACCCTGATATGTGTAGGAATTTTTTTTATTTTTATTTATTGACATTTGAAATATTGCTAAAATTGCATTTTTAGCATGTTTTAAGGGGTGGGGTAATCTGCAAGAAATGGGACTAAAGTTGTACAGAAAATGCTTTTTGATACTTTTATTTGGTATGGAAACATGGGTAATTTTATTGTCTTCTGAGAAATGTATGACACAATGATGATGTGATTTATTTTTGCTCAAGGATTTAGGCTAAGAGCTTGTCATGGGTTTGATGATTGAGAAATGTACATTAAACTGTGGAGTGCCCCCTATATAACTCTATGTAAATTTTGGGTCGCCGTGGCGGCCATTTTGATTCTTCGACGATAACGAAAAACACAAACTTAATAGAGGCCAACCCAAGGAACATGTATATGATATTTCAGTAGAATGGAATCAGTGGTTTCGGAGGAGATGTCGTTTGAAATTTACTTAAATTTGACCTAGTTTTAGCTATGGCGGCCATCTTGGATGACTGGTGGCCGCAAAAAAAAAAAATCTGAGAGAGACTATCCAAAATATCATTATGCTTAAGTTTCATCAAAATCTTTCAGGCGGTTTCAGAGAAGATGTAATTTTTAACCTTTTCCTATATAACTCTATGTCAATTTTGAGTCGCCGTTGCTGCCATTTTGATTATTTGACAATAACGAAAAACACAAACTTGATAGAGGCTAACCCAAGGAACATATATATGATATTTCACAAGAATGGAATAAGTGGTTTCGGAGGAGATGTCGTTTGAAATTTACATAAATTGACCTAGTTTTAGCTAAGGCGACCATCTTGGATGACTGGCGGCTGTAAAAACACAAATCTGAGAGGAACTATCCGAAATATCATTATGCCTAAGTTTCATCAAAATCTTTCAGGCGGTTTCAGAGAAGATGTAATTTTTAACCTTTTCCTATGTAAACTTTGGGTCGCCGTGGCGGCCATTTTTATTATTTGACGATAACGAAAAACACAAACTTGATAGAGGCCAACCCAAGGAACATTTATATGATATTTCAGTAGAATGGAATCAGTGGTTTCGGAGATGTCGTTTGAAATTTCCTTAAATTTTACCTAATTTTAGCCATGGGGGCCATCTTGGATGACTGGTGGCCGCGAAAAACACAAGTCTGAGAGAAACTATCCCAAATATCATTGTGCTTAAGTTTCATCAAAATCTTTCGGGCGGTTTCAGAGAAGATGTAATTTTTAACCTTTTCCTATATAACTCTGTAACTATGTAAACTTTGAGTCACCGTGGCGGCCATTTTGATTATTTGACAATAACGAAAAACATAAACTTGATAGAGGCTAACCCAAGGAACATATATATGATATTTCACAAGAATGGAATAAGTGGTTTCCGAGAAGATGTCGTTTGAAATTTACTTAAATTTGACCTGGTTTTAGCTATGGCGGCCATCTTGGATGACTGGCGGCTGTGAAAAACAAAAATCTGAGAGGAACTATCCCAAATATCATTATCCTAAAGTTTCATCAAAATCTTTCAGGCGGTTTCAGAGAAGATGTAATTTTTCAACCTTTTCCTATGTAACTCTATGTAAACTTTGGGTCGCGTGGCGGCCATTTTGATTATTTGACGATAACGAAAAACATAAACTTGATAGAGGCTAACCCAAGGAACATATATTTTACAAGAATGGAATAAATGGTTTCGGAGATGTCGTTTGAAATTTACTTAAATTTGACCTAGTTTTAGCTATGGTGGCCATCTTGGATGACTGGCGGCCGTGAAAAACACAAATCTGCAAGGAACTATCCCAAATATCATTATGCTTAAGTTTCATCAAAATCTTTCAGGCGGTTTCAGAGAAGATGTAGTTTTTAACCTTTTCCTATGTAACTCTATGCTTTTTTGTTTTTTTCAAAAGTTTATTTAAGACATGGCCCCATAAGGGCATCTGACAAAACAAGAATAACAAACAGTTTATAACATCATGGCAAAATAAAAACAAAATGCTGTACATCAAACAATCTAACAATATCTTTCTTGAGATCAATTGAACAAAAAGAAATAAAAAATGAAAAAGAAATAAAGACTTAAAAAGGGAGAATGGGAATGTTGCATATTGTTGAAATTTAAGAAGAAAATGGAAAATTGAAAGTTTTGAATGCTTAACATGACCTAATGATAATAACTATCAAAAAGACAACAACAACAATAACAAGTTAATTATTTACATTTTATCATAACTTTTTTGCAGAAAAGTGCAAGTTTTAATAAAGTATTTCTATCGGTGCTATTCATCAGTGTAGAAAACTTAACAGAGTTAGGATGTAAAACAAGATTCCTAGGAATGTATTTTCTTCTATCCTCATCAAAAAATTTACATTGAAACAAATAATGGAATTCGTCACCTATCAAATTTTCATGGCATATATGACAGGTTCTCAGTTCTCTAGGAATGTTTTGAAATCTACCTTTTTCTATAGGTAATTTGTGACTCATACAGCGGAATTGGATAAGGCATTTTGCTAAATGGGATGGTAATACATCTAGATAGTTCTCAAAAACTGGAGTTTGTTTATACATTCTATAATTCAAACATTTACTAGAATTGCTTATGAAACTCTGCCAGGACTGCAGAAATTGATCTTTAATTCTTGTTTTAATAGTGTTTTTAAAGATATATGGTGAAATAGCACAGTTATTAATCCTGTAATTTGACAATCCAAGTGAATTCAGTGAATTGAACACAAAATTAGTCCAAGGTAGTTTGATATTATTAGAACTAAATAACTTTTATGAGGTTTGGTACAAAATATTGCATATTTTCTCTTGTTTACAGTTCAATATTCTATTCCAAAAATTAAGAACTCGTCCCTTTATTTGTAGAGATAAAGGCATTACTCCAAGGTCGCCATACACATGTAAACTTTGGGTCACCGTGGCGGCCATTTTTATTATTTGACGATAACAAAAAACACAAACTTGATAGAGGCCAACCCAAGGAACATGTATATGATATTTCAGTAGAATGGAATAAGTGGTTTCAGAGATGTTGTTTGAAATTTCCTTAAATTTGACCTACTTTTAGCCATGGTGGCCATCTTGGATGACTGGCGACCGCGAAAAACATAAATCTTAGAGGGGCCCTCCCAAGTAACATTGTGATGAAGTTTCATCAAAATCCTTCAAGCGGTTTCAGAGGAGATGTCGATTTTATAAAATTGCTAACAGACAGACAGACAGACGGACGAAGAGTGATCGCATAAGCCCTCCTGGCCTTTGGCCAGTAGAGCTAAAAATCAATAAGTAAACAAACACACCCTAATATAAGGTCCTCTATATACAGAGGATATTTAACCTCTGGTTTTGTTTATGATTTAATTATTCATGAACAAGCCAGGCCTGTTTTGTTTTTCAAGAAACAATAAAGGAAAACATGAGCGTCCTCAAGATTTTTATTATTAACTAGATCAATCGATGAATAAACTATATATTAGTTCTTCAGAAGTGTGAATAATTGAATTGAATTGGGTTTTAAGGCGCACCAACACGTGAAAGGTTATTTGGCACCTAACAGGAATGAACATGCCAGGCTCATTCTCCATGTACATTGAGGTAAAATATGGAGAATGGGCCTAGAACCTTTTCACCTGCAGAACTGCAGAGTTGATGCAAATTCTATTGTAGACACTCCATTTACGCTGGAGCCACGTTTATTGTTTTTCTGCCACTGCCATAGTGATTTGAGTGAGATGGCACCTGAAACAATGCAGGGGTCATGATGAAGACCTTTAATGAGCATGAACAAAAAATGATAAAATGAATTTGGGGGTGGGTGGTAGGGGGGTGGGGTTCTACCACTGGGTGCCATATTGAATGAGGTCATGAGGTCACAATGTTTAGTATACAGTGAGACACAGGCTCTATCATTGTTGAAGCCCTGCGATAAAATACATGTATATTAACAATTATTATAACACTTCAAAGTGTAAATCCCTAATAATTATTATTCTATTATAAATTTCCATTAACAGAGAAACTAAAAAATTCAAAATCAAATATGAATATTTATGATCATTTAAAATTATAATTATTTATAAACTGCTTGAGGTGCCTCAACACTATAGTTGTAGGACAATGGGTGTGTATCTGTAATTGTATCTATTATTTGAGACAACAAATGGTATTAATGTTTTTATCTATCTTAGTTAACTGAATGCTACTCAGCCTTCGGGCATAAAATAAGCTAATTTATTTTAAATTAATGAGAAAATGGAAGTGACAATTTATTTAAAATTATTTCACAAATTCTACATCAGAATATGGAACAAATGTCAACATAGAGTGATAAAAGGGGATATGTTAAGGACAAATGCACTTTTATTAATTTATTATTACCTCAATATAAAATATTATATTTTGATAAAACTAATAAACTTGATAAAATAAAATAAAAATTTCTTTAACAATCGTACAAAGTCAAGTGAAAAACAAAGAACTGTGGCAATGGATACAGGGAGCCAGCCACCTTTAGTGAAGACTTCTGGTTTCTGGTAAGTTTACTATTAAATAGTATTTATTTCCATCACAACCAAGCTTGCTGATATAGTCACTCTCCATGGCACAGAGCAGCTGATGTAGTCACTCTCCGTTGCACAAAAGAGCTGATATAGTATCTCTCCATTGCACAAAGCAACTGATGTAGTCACTCTCTGTGGCATAAAACAGATGATGTAGTCACTCTCTGTGGAACAAAGCAGCTGATGTAGCCACTCTCCATATCACAAAGGAGCTGATGTCACTCTCCATGTCACAAAGGAGCTGATGTAGTCCCTCTCGATGTCACAAAGGAGCTGATGTAGTCACTCTCCATGGCACAAAGGAGCTGATGTTGTAACTCTCCATGGCACAAAGGAGCTGATGTAGTCTCTCTCCATGTCACAAAGCAGCTGATGTAGTCTCTCTCCATGTCACAAAGGAGCTGATGTAGTCACTCTCCATGTCACAAAGAAGCTGATGTAGTATTTCTCCATGGCACAAAGGAGCTGATGTTGTCACTCTCCATGTCACAAAGCAGCTGATGTAGTCACTCTCCATGGCACAAAGGAGCTGATGTTGTCACTCCATGGCACAAAGGAGCTGATTTAGTCTCTCTCTATGTCACAAAGGAGCTGATGTAGTCACTCTCCATGGCACAAGGGAGCTGATGTTGTCACTCTCCATGACACAAGGGAGCTGATGTTGTCACTCTCCATGTCACAAAGGAACTGATGTTGTCACTCTCCATGGCACAAAGGAGCTGATGTTGTCACTCTCCATGGCACAAAGGAGCTAATGTAGTCACTCTTCATGGCACAAAGGAGCTGATGTAGTCACTCTCCATGGCACAAAGCAGCTGATGTAGTCTCTCTCCATGTCACAAAGGAGCTGATGTAGTCACTCTCCATGTCAAAAAGGAGCTGTTGTAGTCACTCTCCATGTCACAAAGGAGCTGATGTAGTCACTCTCCATGGGACAAATCAGCTGCTGTAGGCTCTCTCCATGTCACAAAGGAGCTGATGTAGTCACTCTCCATGACACAAATGAGCTAATGTAGTCACTCTCCATGGCACAAAGCAGCTGATGTAGTCATTCTCCAAGGCACAAAGGAGCTGATGTAGTCACTCTCCATGGCACAAAGCAGCTGATGTAGTCACTCTCCATGGCACAAAGCAGCTGATGTAGTCACTCTCCATGGCACAAAGCAGCTGATATAGCCACTTTATATGTATTCCTGACCTTGTAAAGGTGATTTAATGTGGCATGTGAGAGAAATCGCCATTCTTGATCTTGTACATCTTGTTGGCGGTGCGAATGCACCGTCAGTGGTATGAGGGGAGATTTCAATGGCATTCTAGGAATGTGACAAACCTAACAGCACTATGCAACACTAGTCTCTCATGCATGCCTTTAATTTGATGCCCTAAATAAGAAACAATGTTCAAAATAAAGGCAATTTATTATTTATTTAGGTCATACATACCTATTTTATCAAAATTTCATTAAGTCAACTTTTTATCATCTGTTTAAAATGTTATAACTCTGGTTATAATCATGCTACAAGCAGACGGTATATGTATCATAGAAAGTGTATCATGTTACTGAAAATAGAACACTGGCTCGATCGCTGAAGGGCATAATATATTATATACAGTGGAGTTTTGGTGTGGAGTCTTGGAGTGGAGTGGAGTGGAGTGAATAATTGGAGTGACCTTGGAGTCACATTTTGGGAATCTACGGAAGCTGATTCGGGCCATATGAGTTAGCTAAAATATGTTTAAATATGAAATTGGTAATGAATATCAATCGTCTGAAACATCACTGAATGTAAAAAACAAACCATGGAAATTACATTTACAGCACTTCCATTTCCCATTCATTCCAACACTTACAAAAAGCACCGCCCATCAGTGCCTTCAGCACTTTGATTTTTATGTGGAATGTAAGAGATTAGTGAGATTTAAAACCACCATTCCTGATCTTGTAAAGGTTGTTTTGAAGTGGCATATAAGAGAATATTGTGGAATCTTAAACTACCACTCTCGATCATGTACAAGCCGTTTTGTTGTGGCATGTTAGAGATTAGTGTGAGGTTTCAAACCACCATTCTTGATCGTGTAAAGGTGGTTTTGTTGTGGCATGTGAAATATTAGTGTGGGGTTTCAAACCACCATTCCTAGTCGTGTAAAGGTGGTTTTGATGTGGCATGTGAGATATTTGTGTGGTGTTTTAAACCACCGTTCCTGATCGTGTAAAGGTGGTTTGGTTGTGGCATGTGAGATATTAGTGTGGGGTTTCAAACCACCATTCCTGATCGTGTAAAGGTGGTTTTGATGTGGCATGTGAGATATTAGTGTGGTGTTTTAAACCACCGTTCCTGATCGTGTAAAGGTGGTTTGGTTGTGGCATGTGAGATATTAGTGTGGGGTTTCAAACCACCATTCCTGATCGTGTAAAGGTGGTTTTGATGTGGCATGTGAGATATAAGTGTGGAATTTCAAACCACCATTCCTGATCGTGTAAAGGTGGTTTTGTTGTGGCATGTGAGATATTAGTGTGGGGTTTCAAACCACCATTCCTGGTCGTGTAAAGGTGGTTTTGATGTGGCATGTGAAATATTAGTGTGGGTTTCAAACCACTGTTCCTGATCTTGTAAGGGAGGTTTTGATGTGGTACTAGTATGTGAGAGAATAGTGTGGGGTTTCCCATACCACCGTCCATGATCTGATTTAGGTGTGGCATGTGAGAGATTAGTGTGTTGATGTTAAACCATTATTCCTATCTTGTTCAAGCTCAAGTGTCATAGACATACATTTTTTAATTATGTTTTGGGGCAATGCCAATTCTATTTGTAGATATTGTTAAGAATTATTAGAATTAATTAATATTGGGGTAAAGTAATAGACAGCTTCTTAATGTGGTGATAAATCCAAATAAAGTTATCTTGGCTTATAACTCCTATTAGAATGTTGATTTTTCATTACATCAAAGTGAATTAACAAAAATATATTAATTTCTTGGCATAATTATTTCTTATTTGTTTCTCTATATGAATTTCTCACATGCTTTCTAAAATAATATATAGATCTTCAAATAAAATAAATGATAGGCCTACTGGTTAGTTGGTCAGTTGATTGACAAATATAAGGTGACTTTCTGTAAATGTTCACAATGTCATCATCATAAACTAACCCATCTGATGCCAACAAATACATAATTCATACCCGGTAATAATTTCTTGATGTTTTTCACTTTCAGTTCAGAGAAATGTGTCTGGCTACGAAGAAAAATCAAGACAAACAAGAACATGTGCATTGTATCCATGCTAATTACGCTCATTATAGTCTGCCATTTTCTTTTCTCAAACAAGAACGTTAAATACGAACAATATTCACAGAATGGAAAAACAGATTACAAAATATCGGAATATTTATACGATAATCAACTTAGTATGACAGATAGAACAGTCATTAGCGAGACATCCAGAACAGGCAATAGTGTGACAGATAGAACAGTCATTAGCGAGACATCCAGAACAGGCAATAGTGTGACAGATAGAACAGTCATTAGCGAAACAGACAGAACAGGCAATAGTGTGACAGATAGAACAGACATTAGCGAAACAGACAGAACAGACATTAGCGAAACAGACAGAACAGGCATTACCGAAACAGACAGAACAGACATTAGCGTGACAGACAGCACAGCCATTAGCAACATATATAAAGAAGACACTATCTCCAGTAACAAGTCTGAAGAACAAACGGTGGAGAACAGTGATCGATTTCTGAAGAAGCTGGCATTAGTTGGCAAGCAGCCAATTTATGAAT
Source organism: Cyrtodaria siliqua (assembly GCA_037043455.1). Lineage (NCBI taxonomy): Eukaryota > Metazoa > Mollusca > Bivalvia > Adapedonta > Hiatellidae > Cyrtodaria > Cyrtodaria siliqua. The sequence continues at coordinate 81,468 of JAWPHD010004349.1, forward strand.
CATGTACAAAAAAGTTCCCAGAAAGCCTCATTATAGGAGTTATGAAAGGAGGAACCGAGGCATACAGCACATTTCTTGCCATTCATCCACAAATAGCAATGCAGTTTGAGATGAGAGCAACATTATTTTTTGGAATTAATTATAAGAACGGTTTTGAATGGTATAGGCAACAGATGCCATGCAGCACTGAGGGACAGATATCTATTGAGAAATCTCCCCAATACTGGCCTAGCTCTTTAGCTGCGAAACATATACACAATTTCAATTCCAACATGAAGTTGATTCTTATTGTAAGAGATCCAATCACCAGAGCCCAGTCTCACTTTCTACAAGAAAATAGTTCCAATCCTGAGAAAATGAAGGGTAAAACATTTGAACAACTCGTGCTTAATTCAAAGGGGAAGGTGAACCAATATTGTCCATACGTGGCGTTGTCATCGTACAGTAACGTCATCACACGGTGGCTTAAATACTTCAAACTCAGTCAGATCCAAATCATCGACGGAGATAATTTTCAAAGAAAACCTGAAGAGGAGTTACAAAAGACAGAGACGTTTCTTGGTTTACAGCCGTATATCACTCCAGATATGTTTGTGTACGATGAGGAAAGGAAGATATACTGTCTGACAAGTTGCCTTCCCAAAGGAAAAGGCAGACCCCATCCTTCCATTGATCCTAAAGTGTTATTCAAACTCAAACAATATTTTACACCTTTAAACAAGAAATTTTCTGAAATGGTTGGGCAAAGATTTGACTGGTAAATCAATTATTTTGGCAAAAAATACAAATAAAGCTATTTCTGTTTTTAATCAAGATAGAAACCTAAATATTCTCATCTAATTGTTTACACTGACAATCAGCAATACTGATTGTATAACTGAATGTTGATGTAAATAATTACTGATTATCAGTGTAAACAATTACTGATTTTCAGTGTAAACAATTACTGATTGTCTGTGTAAACAATTACTGACTGTCAGTGTAAATATGTATGTACACTGCACTCATGATTCGCATACAGTTCAGATGACATGTTCGCATGTTCTTGATTTATGGACAATTCAATTATAAACATTAATCGAAAAGTAAGCCATTCTTTTTTACCAACAGTAGGGATTCCATCATACTGGCTTTTTAGATTCCCAAATGACGTGTTTATTATTAGAGTCCCTGATATAGTATCTATGCTTTTTTGAGGCACTAATTCAGTATACAGTACAGCTCACGTGAACCCCACACTTTACTCTTTCACGCCGAGTGAGCAATTTACAAAACCCATACTTATGAGGAGTTTTGATGATAAAACTACTCAGAGTGGGAATCAGCTACGCGAAAAGCTCTCGGCATACCTACCCCTCAATACTTCGCGAAGACAAACTCGGAGTTCACCGAGTCGAAACTGCTCAAGTCAAGGGTGCAACTTTTTCGGATTGCAGTGATTTTAATGCATAATTATTCAACAACTTTAGAAAATATCAAAGCAGAAGACAGTTTGACTTTTGTTTTTGGAAAAGTTTTTTCCCGGATTATGTATACTGGGTCACGATAGTTATATGGCGGTTCCTATTACCGGCTTTGCGGCGTTTGAACATAAAATTCAATTAGTAATACTGGAAATTATAATTTTATTTTTAATTAATCGTTATCTGTAACAAGTTTTTAATAGTCTGCTATTTATTATTAATACATCGATGGTCAGAAACAATCAGAAAAAATGTAAAGAATTCCAGGTCATAAACCCGTTGTTAGTGCTGCCTTGTTAGTTAAAAGGTGTATATAATACAGCCAAGGATTATGGCTATTTTTGAACAACTGTGACTTTTGGACAAAAAAAATGAAAAAACTTGTGATCAAATGCATTAAACGTTTGAAATACGTAATTGTTTCGAAATTTATTCATTGTATTTATCAGTCGTGTCAACTGGCGCACAGAAAAGATGCACTCGGCGTCTCATTGTCTGTACTTTTTCTGGCAATTGATTGCCTTTTCAACCGTGCTGTGGACATGAAAAGTTGTCGGAAAAAATTGGATTCTGTGCGGAGTAACTCAGAGTGTTTGATTACTCTGAGTGACTCGACAATGGCGTACTTTCGTGAAGTGGATACTCAGAGTCCTAACTCCGACTCCACGTACATTCGTTCGGCACTCGATGCCACCAAACTCGGCGAATCAAGTGAAGTATGCTGTTTTTGAGGCCCTGATTCAGTATATATGCTGTTTTTTAGGCCCCGATTCATCCATATGCTGTTTTTGAAGCCCCGATTCATCCATATGCTGTTTTTGAGGCATTAATTCAGTATATATTTAATACATAGGTTAAATTGAATATCGACTTTGCTGTGGAATTTGGCAATTGGGGTACCTTGAAGTGAAAAGACATAGCCTTGTTCTGGGGCAGGGCCTTGTTCTTCCATCTATTTAATGTCCTTGGGTTAGATACATTAGGTTCCGTACATATTTTATTTCTCACTTAAATGTCATTAAAAAATGTTGCTATGAAAGTATTTCTGAAACCCGCATTCTAACCAAGTATTAGCTATAGTAGTCCCAGGTTAATTAGGAAGTAGCAGAGGCCTAGGTAGCTCAGTGAATATGGTTCCTGCTTTAGACCTTCAGACCTCTGTCCTGCATGGGCTTGTTCTCTGGCAGACGCATATCTGATGGGAAACTTCATCCTTCATCTCATCTCCCTCTGAGGTGGATGTCCCAATATAACATAAACCATTTGATAAACACAAAACCCCATTTATATATTATTTTATCACATAACGTCCCTTGTTAGCAATGTGGAACACCCATTTAATATTCTATTGTATGACACACGTGTAATACAACCGTATGACACACGTGTAATACAACCTGGAACGATTTTGATTGGTTGAGTTAAACCTGTAACACTACGCAAGTTTATTAACTGAGAGGTAAAACACAAACTCTTTTATACTTAACGTTATGTGTGAGACGGGACGTTACGACGTCACATATTTATGACGTTTATTTATAAAGTGTGTCTGACGTCGTGGCGGTTCTATGCCCATCTGAATTAATTTTTACTAATTTGATTGCAATGTTTTGTGATAAAAAGGATCTTAAACTTGTTCCCATTCCATATAAGATTTATGAAACTGGTTATGAATTATTTTTAATTTTAACTCGCTCGTAAAAATTAAAATAATTCATAACTCGTTTCATAAATCTTATATGAAATGATAACTCGTTTAAGATCCTCTATATATATAATCAGGAAGAAAGTGCCTCCTATATGAGATGCAACATTTATGCGTTGACACTAAGACAATTATTACATACCATAGCAACAAGACTTCCATCATTGGAGTCCACCATGAAAGTGAATGGTTGTTTTTGTTGGCTGCGTTTCTGAAGCGGGAGCCTCTCTCGTATGTATGGGTGACTTTTACTGCACCTCCGTATACAGCAGCCCAGGAGTATCAGCAGCAACAACACACCCACCACAACCATCAACGCTATAAACCACACCTCTGTATAGAACATGGGCTCCGCATTCAGGGCATTTGTTGAAACCACACTTATTGGTGTAGTACCTGGGTGGAGAAAGGAACCCATTAAATAAATGCTACTACAATTAACATTAGTAAGTTTTACAGCCCATTAACAAATTAAGTTTTTTTAAGATGCTCCAAACTAGTGGAAACCTGGACTAACCTATAGTATATAAATATCACATTCATGAATGGGGATAGTAAGAATATTCACCCTGAAGATATTGCTGTCGCCCGAGGCGAAGACGAGGGCTGTAGTAAATTTCTGAAGGGTGAACATTCTTACTATCACCCTCTCATGAATGCGATATTTATTTTATTATACCAAAATCCTCTCGGGTCAAAATAACAAATTCATTTACAGTACAGATTTCACTTTACTGGATATGAAAGTTATATCATATTGGATTGGAAACAATTTAACTAAAAACATGAGTGTTTAGTTTATTGAAATCTTTTGAAGTTATGATGAGTTTGTTGTTTTGTCATTCGTATTTGTGAATAAAGTTGTCTCACTTTTTGATGAAATAAAATACTCTTAGTTATTATGTTCAACCCGCAAGGATTAGAAATGAAATGTTTGCACACCAATGTAATAATATTTTGACTATCACCTGGCGATTTACTATCACGCTGCAATATCAACCCTGCAATATCACCCTCGCATCACATGGTAAGAAATTACACATTGTTGTCTATGTGGATGTAGCATGGGCGTTTTATGTGAGGTATAATAATTCTACTTGTTTTAACTGCCTATTACAAATTTGATATGTCTGACGGCCCTAGACAGACATTCAACAGATCAAAAGATAAATACTATTTTATGAATTAAATGTTTAACCTGCAGTAGATGGTTAATTTAGGGTCAAGGAAGTCAAATGTATACATGTACTGTTTAAACAGTGTCATTTTTATTGAGTTAACATAACAATGAAATGGAAAAACAACAACACCTAAATATAGATGATTTTTAAATACAATGTCAGCAGCTGTACAATATTTAAATAATTGGCATTTTCCTTCTAGAAATGTTAAACCAATTCAATGGACTATTCCGATATTCTGAACAAAATAGTTTGTAAGCTTTTTAGTTTATACACATTAGTTAAAGATTTAGTTTTTTCACTGAAGAAGTAACCTCTGAAAGCATACATATATGTTCAATTTCATCCTGAAGCAAGCTTACAAGAAAACATTTTGTTCACAAACCTATGTTGTTGACAGCATTTGGATCAAACACAATAAGTGGAGACTCCACCTCTCCTGTCTCCGTCACAGTACGTATCTTGAATAACAGGTCTGGGGAAAGAAAACACATAATATCAGGTCTGGTGAGAGAAAACACATAATATCAGGTCTGGTGAGAGAAAACACATAATATCAGGTCTGGTGAAAGAAAACACATAATATCAGGTCTGGTGAGAGAAAACACATAATATCAGGTCTGGTTAGAGAAAACACATAATATTAGATTTGGGAAAAAAACAACATAATTACCATATCTGGTGCAAGAAAACACATTGTATTACATTTTGGGAGAGAAAACACATAATATCAGACAAGGGAGAGAAAACACATAATATCATGTCTGGAAAGAGAAAATACATAATATCATGTTTGGGGAGAGAAAACATATATCAGGTCTGGTGTGAGAAAACACATACTATCAGATAAGGGAGAGAAAACACATAATATCAGATTAGGGGAGAGAAAACACATAATATCAGATTAGGGTATATCAGATTAGGGGAGAGAAAACACATAATATCAGGTTTGGTGAGAAAACACATAATACCAGGTCTGGTGAGAGAAGACTATTAGGTCAGGTGAGAGAAAACACAAAAAAAATTATCAGGTCTGGTGAGATAAAACACATAATATCAGATAAGGGAGAGAAAACACATAATATCAGATAAGGGGAGAGAAAACATATAATATCAGATTAGGGGAGAGAAAACACATAATATCAGATTAGGGGAGAGAAAACACATAATATCAGATTAGGGGAGAGAAAACACATAATATCAGATTAGGGGAGAGAAAACACATAATATCAGATTAGGGGAGAGAAAACACATAATATCAGGTTTGGTGAGAAAAAACATAATACCAGGTCTGGTGAGAGAAGACACAATACCAGGTCTGGTGAGAGAAGACACAATATTAGGTCAGGTGAGAGAAAACACAAAAAAAAATATCAGGTCTGGTGAGAGAAAACACATAATATCAGATAAGGGAGAGAAAACACATAATATCATGTCTGGAAAGAGAAAATACATAATATCATGTTTGGGGAGAGAAAACATATATCAGGTCTGGTGAGAGAAAACACATACTATCAGATAAGGGAGAGAAAACACATAATATCAGATTAGGGAGAGAAAACACCTAATATCAGATTAGGGGAGAGAAAACACATAATATCAGATTAGGGGAGAGAAAACACATATTATCAGATTAGGGGAGAGAAAACACATAATATCAGATTAGGGGAGAGAAAACACATAATATCAGGTTTGGTGAGAAAACACATAATACCAGGTCTGGTGAGAGAAGACACAATATTAGGTCAGGAGAGAGAAAACACAAAAAAAATATCAGGTCTGGTAAGAAGAAACACAATATCAGGTCTGAAGCGAAAAAACACATCATATCAGGTCTGGAGAGAGAAAACACACAATATCAGGTCTGGAGAGAGAAAACACACAATATCAGGTCTGGAGAAAGAAAACACAATATCAGGTCTGGAGAGGGAAAACAAACAATATAAGGTCTGGATAGAGAAAATACAATATCAGGTCTGGAGAGAAAAAACATAATATCAAGTCTGGTGAGAGAAAAAACACAATATCAGGTCTGGTGCAACAATATATACATGAATTGTTGTACATCATGTAGAAACAGTAAATTCTTTGATAGGTTTCACCATACAAAATATAGCAAATACATTTAAAGGAAACTTTTATATCGACTATATAAATACAACACTCAACTTTAAAAAAAGAGTGCATTGAGCATATGCGAGTAAAGACATTGCTTAAATTGTGTTAAAAAATGAAGCAATTGCATATTATTTGTTAACTCTATAATCTTCGGGATACATACATAGAATCTCAAGGAACGATGTAAACTTTAAACAACTAATGGAAATATTATTATTATTATTATTATTATTATTATACCATATTTATATAGCACTCTTTTCATATATAACATACGTTCAAAAGTGCTTTACAAGTAAAACAATAATACATTCACACACAGTCAAAACTAAAAAAGAACAATACATGTATTAACTCTAAGATATGCGAAAATATTTAGTGGTAAAATATAAAACAACATATAGATTATATTGCTAAGATAAAGTTAAGACATTATTATTATACTAAATAAAATTAAAATCCATGTTTAAAAAAGTACTGTCATAATAAGATGATAAAACAATGGTAATCATTTATGAAATAGTCCAGCTTAAAATACACATCAGCCACTATATATCATTAAAAAGAAATGAGTTTTCAGAAATACAGATTGAGGGCCTGAAGGAAGATTACTGTTGATATATAGTTGGTACATACTTTCATTAGGAGAGTTTCTCTGAATTGCCTGTTTATTGGAGACTCCACTGTAGAGAGTATTTCCGTCCATGATGATAAGGTACTCCTGTAGTCGACTGTTCAGTAGGAATGACTGCGACCAGTCTATCACAGCAAGAGAACCGTTCTTCTGTAGCAGCGGGTATTTTACATAGCGAGGTACTGAAATGAAATTTAATGTTGTTAAACTGCTCACCAACACATTATAGGTTATTCCTATCGTTTTTTAATGTGCACAAGGTATTGAAAGACACACACAAGTAATACACTGGTTAAAATTTCTGAACCAAAATTTCCTCAAGGTCAAATAATTTTGTAAATTCACTTGTTTTTAAAAAAAATCATTTGAACTTAAAAAAATGTCAAGGTTACTTATTAAAGTATATTAACCATAAGTGTAGCTGACCTGAAATGCATATATAGGCCTGACGAACAAGCGGGGCCCGGTATTTGTTTAAACTTAGCTATGTAATGGTGCGTTTTGACATATATCCGACAGAACACTTGTGTGGTATTTCAAGAAATATTTATTTTTGACAAATCTGGGAATTAAAATTTGACAAAGTTGAATTAATTACACTGTAAAATAAAATGAGAAACAAATGTTAACCCTTAACCCTCCACCCTTTCTGGCTTCAGATTTTATTGCATATTTGGACTTTTCATTTTTTCATTTTTCATATTGACGTATAGGCCCAGGCCTGTATGGCCTAATAGCAGCTAAGCCGATGTTAACTGTAGGCATGATGCAACTGTGACAAGAGTTTGGTGGATGTAGAAAGAGTTATAAACTAATGAGTGATACAGCTTAAAGATTATAGTATTTGGAGATTTCAATAAATACAAACACTACACTATTCAGATCAAGAATCAAAATCAAATAACCACCTTCTGCGGAAGTCTGTGCCCTGACCCAGACTGGGAAGTCTATGGGCCCGGCTGCATTGACAGGTTGTATCTGGAACTCATATGCAGTGTATGGGGCCAATCCGTCAATGACCTTCTCAATAAATAACCCCTCATACACTGCACTGGGCTGTCCTGCCACACAAGGCTGCTCAAATGGCTGACTGCTTGGAGGGCACGCAGAACGTCGGTAGAGGAGGAATCTGCAATAAATTATATCAATATTTTAATAATATTTCCATATTACCCTCTTGATAAAAGAATTTATATTTTATCACACTTTTGCACAACTTGACAAAGAAGGCATTAGAAAAAAAACTCTACTGGTTTCCTTTGGCTTTGATAACCTTGATCACTATTGACTTACAAACTGGATTTTATCAAGCAATAAATAGCAGCAGAATCTATGAAACATCAACATACTTTTTTATTTCTCCATTGGGGTTTGTTGGGTGGCTCCATACTAGTTTAACTGCTGTACTGTTTATGCTGAGTATCTGGACTGGTTCCTGACCCGATGGTTTTGCGGTACCAGTCTGGGTAATGGTGGGTGGACTGGTTGTACATCCCCCTGCTGTACAGGCCTGCACCTTGATGGCATAGAATCTGTATGGAAGAAGAGCCACAGTCTGCCCCACAGTCTGGTACAAGTCTATACTACTGCTTGCCTGAAAACATGGGATATGTCCAAAAGTTTATAACACCAACAAATCAAATTATGTAAAATCAATTAATAACAAACTCTAAAGAAATTAATTAGAAAGCAATGCCAAACGAGATACGAAGTATGGGTTACATTAGGCCATTAATAATAACAACAAGTGAATAGTAGACATATTTATCTTTGTCAAGAAGGTAATTTCGTGATGTTGATTATAACAGAAAGCCGTAAAAAAGAGGCTGTAAAAACTGCCTAATTTGAGATGTTGGCTGAAATTTGAACTTTTCACATGTAATGTGCTTTTGATCGATTTACCTGTATCGATAAAATAGTAAATGGCGGCGTTCTACCCCGACAACATAAATCGATAAACTAGAGCGTTTATGTTTCTCCTCCCCGTACACTTACTCCCTGATCGTACTTAGGTCAAATCGTACTCATTTTTTTAAAAAACCCTGACCATATTTTAATGTCTTTTTATTATTTAAAATACATTAAATATATTTGAAACGTCTTTTATTTTAATAATAGATAAAAAATAATCAATAATCATCTAATATTAGATTATTTCTAATGAAATAAATCAATGAGTACGATTTGACTTATTTCAAAATGTCAATGAGTACGATTTGACCAAAATGAGAGTGATTTGACTTAAAGGGACACATGGCAATCTTGAGTTTTATTCAAACATTAAAATTTGCTCCTCAATTTACTTATCCTGCGTCATTTTGGCTTTAAAACTGCTTGCATATGATTAAATAAAAACTTGAAATTTCAATTATCTTCATTATTTCACCAATTTTTTAAATATATTATTGATGCACTATTATAAAATGTTAGTAATATGTAAAAATAATTTGCTTTGAACTATTCTAACAATTACTATTAATGATTGAACAAATGCAAGTGAAGAGAAAAACTAACGGGACGCCGTGAATTTTTAAAAAATCAAGATTGCCGTGTGTCCCTTTAAGTACGAGTTGACTTAAGTACAATTTGACCAGATAGCGGTTAATCCATTACCTGCACAAAGCAGGCAACACGTTTATATATAAATGAAACAAGTCGTCCTACGACTCCGATACACTGATGGATGCACACATACTTGGATGTAATTTCTAAGTCCAGCACACCGCAACAGTCTCCACAAACTATTTATATTATTATGATTGCCCTAAACATTAGTGATTACCAATTACATGTACTGGTGGTGGTAGGTGCGAGGGTTTGTTGGTGGCTGGTGGTGAGGTAGTGTGGGTGGGCGGGGTCCACACTAGGTACCAGTTCCATTAACCCTCAATGTTTAATCTCATATATGTATTTTGTAACATTTATCAAAATTAGCAGATAATAAAACAAGAATTTAAACATTTAAAACATTAAAGCACAGACCACAAAAAGTGGAAAATGAGGTAGCGCCGTGGTGTAATGGTTAGCATTGCGGCTTAGTAACCCAGGGATCGCGCGTTCAATCCCAGCCAGGACCGAATTTGGGTTAATTACCGAAATATTTCAAAAGGAATTTTCTACCTTACCAGTCCTTCAGATGAGACTTAAAACCTAGGTCTGCTCCCTAAAATGCTTAGTGCAATACAGCGAGGATAAATAAACGCTTATACACACAAGTGGAAAATGACAAAACTGCGTATGTAGAAACTGCGTATGTAGAAACTGCGTATGTAGAATGTACAATGAACAACAATCGCTATACTGATACATACCACAGTATCGTTAACCAGGACATTGTAGTATCTGACCACACCATTAGGCTGACTGGGTGGTTGAATGACCACGGATATGGTGGATGGTGTCGTACCCTGAAACAAATCAGAGAATGAAGAATTAAATTGTTGTTTAACTGCTCATCAATTTCAATATTTTATTAGTGATACAGGCCACCAGCCAAAACACGTAACATGTATACAATATATTTTTCATAAATTTACACGTGGTTTGGTTGTTATGCATAAATGTACAATTAACAAACAAATACTATCAATACAATACTATTACTATTATATAACAATACATACTAATCATGAATAAATTCACTTCGTTTAGCGAAAGCATAGTAAAGAAACATAACTATATATTTTATAACACTTTCATTTTTACATGACATGACAATATTAAACTTGTGTTTGTTAGGAATATATATATATTTTGGGGTTTCTGTTGTAATTTTTTTTTTACCTCGAATTGCAGCAGAACGACCCCAAAATAAACACATATATAATAAATCACCATGAAATGGTGATTTTACTTGATTTATTAAAACTTTTTTAAAATAGGGGTAGTGAAGATTGCAAGTTTATTTTTTTTTAAATAAATCACCATGAAATGGTGATTTTACTTGATTTATTAAAACTTTTTTAAAATAGGGGTAGTGAAGATTGCAAGTTTTTTTTTTTTTTATAAGTTATCAAAATTATAAAATGTTTCTTTAATACAAAACAAATTTGTTGATTTGTTATTAAAATTACATTCAAATCAACAATTTTCCGACCTTGAATACAAAGGTGGTGGATCGTACTCATACACATTACTAAAACAATTTATTACACACTTTTTAGACTTTTTTGTAAGGTTGCCATTGCTTCCTTTCTTCCCTGTTCTACTAGTTCTTTTTTTTGAACTTCACTTATTTCAGCCTTTTTTTGTTTGGTGTCCTGTTTTAAACTATAATATTTATCCAACTCATCTAAAATCATCTTAAACTCTTGATCAGATATTTGTGCATCACTCAACGCTTTTGATATTAACTGCTTTATACTATTTAACTTAGCCTCTGCCAAAGTTTTTATTTCATGATGTTTTTGAGCTTTTACATTAAGCTTGCGTCTGATAAAATTAACACAAACACCTGTAGCTCCACATATTATTGCTGCTATTTCCAAAGGTAACAAAACTGGAATAACAAATCCAATCCCAGCCATAATAACACCTGCTGATATCAAGGTAGTGTCAATTCCATCTGTAATATTAATACCACGTTTATATTTTTTATAAAGTGACTGACGTATATCTCGTTCTGTTATTAACTTTTTTTCAATTTCTGAAATATTTTGTAATCTATAATTTTGTCCGTTTTCCACAGAATTTTCCACTGACAAATCAGGATATATACTTGGTGCTGTCGGTTGCTTTGGCATTTTTTTATTAATCAATAAAAAATTAAATTAATTCAATTAATAATGATGCCACCGTATTTACAGCTGTAGCGTTGGCAACCTTGCATACAAAGTTAACAACAGAACCAGCAAAAAACTTTAAAGGTTCATCAAAGTTATCATGATTGCGTGGAATGATGTGAAGCGTTATACCATAATTTGGTTGTTCAACACCATTGACAGAAACTATTACAGTTACGTCACCAACTAATCGGTCACTTGCTAAACCTATTCCCATAATCCGTCCACGGCGTGTCATTACATGCCCCACATTTGATTCTGCTCCACCGTTACCAAATGAGAGTATTCTATTTAACACAAGTGGGCCCTTAGCCTCCGCAAATATTGTTATAATCCCATATTTAAGATTATCAACTCTATCTTTCAAATGATTAAACTGGTCAACAAAAGGCACAACTTGCCTAGATAAATCTTTAACATCATTTATCAAAGCCTCTAAGTCTTCTGTTTTTTTAGGTCTTGTTGGTCCATATATACTCATTTTTTTTTTTTTTATAAAAATATATTTTTTAAATAATTTCTAAAACACAACTCATACGCAAACCGTGATTATTTATTTTATTGCCAAACTCATCTCTAACTTCTATTTTCAATTCAGTAATTGCACCATTCATAAGACAGTGATATTCAGGATAAAAACTTGTATATACTATATCTCCAAACTCCTTATTTACTACAGGCACAACCCCTATAATAGTGCTTGGCTTACCATTGAAATAATTACTACTCGTATTAACTTGTTCCAGATGAACATATAGCTGTTTATAAGGACCTAAATGAATTGGGTAATCTCCTATATTAGTACCTGTCAACCATTTTCTGTCCTTGAATCCCAGCATATATGAAAGACCGCTTGACATTCGTGTCTCTATTGGCGTATGTATAATGCTTAAGCCATTTTGGACAATATTATCCAGAATAATCTTTTCATTTAGCCTTTTAAAATCTTTTACCAAGTCTTGAAAGTTATAGAGCCCACCTGGTAAATGTTCTATTTTATCTGGGTTTCGTGTCTTTATGGTTTCATGAATAATATTATACCAACCGATAGTGTATGTAAAACTTTTTAATCCAACGCGCTTAGTTCCATCTCTATTATCGATATACTGTTGTAAATTAATAGAGTTGTCTATGTTTGAAATTGTATGAAACATTTTTTTTTTAATATATATATATATAAAAATACAAAAATAAAAATGATTTCTAAAGAATTTAAATATAACCCAGATGCTCACTATTCAAATACTTTTAGCAAGAAAGTGATAGATATAATAAATCAAAACATAGTTATTACATCAGACGGTAAAGGCTTTAAAGCATCATTTTCAAATGTCTTTGAAAAATACAAACTCCCATACGTCAAATCAGATGCTATAGTCCAACGCTGGGGAACAGATTGGATGTTATTTTGGCAGAATCAGTTAAACTTTGCTATTTGGTGTGCGACCACTGATGTGGTATTGATTTCAACAACCATCTAAAAGCTGATGCTCTGGTTGGTTCGTTATTTCGATTTCATGTCTATTACCAAGTCAGAAGAATATTATTTGAAATGAGTGTAGCAATGCCACAAGACTCAAATTGGAATGCATTTAGTAACACATATAACCGAAATGCATACGAGAGAATATGCAAGGAGTTTAACGTTGACTTAAATTCAGACTGGAGACAGAAACAAAGCTATAATAATGGTCTAGGAACAATTTATAATTACTGGACAAATATTGGTTATCATCCTTTGGTAAATACTGTATACGACAACAAAACGATGAGTTTTACAGTCTATGAGAGTGATAAAACATATCACATTGATTACATTTCACAAGGATCTGAGGCAGACAACAGCTGGTCTACTTTTATACTAGATAGTTCATCTGGATTTACAAGGGCAGGAGTAGAAAGAATCAATGACAGCATAAGAACATACTGCTGGGCAATTCTTGGTTCACAATCACAAACAAGAACAGATATACTTGGAACTGGAACGGCATTTGATGCACAAAAACAATTTTTAGCAAATGTAGAGGACGCAATAAATAGCCCCATCGACTTGCCCAGTCAAATTTCAAGATATGAAAACACTCTAAAATATGCAAGAAGTAAAGTAAATTTTGTCTATGGAAGTGGATTGTACATGTCTCCGAGTGACATGGAATTAAGAATCGGAATAATACAAGACTACAATAATGAAATTGTAATAGCAACCGATGCGCAAGCATTAGGATTGAATAATGATGTAAATGTAAAACCAGTGCCACCAAAAAATATTCAACCTTTTCAAGGCACCACAACAAAGAAATTTTTACCAGAACATTCTGACTTTGATAAATCATCAATACATAAAACTGTGGAACATAACCCACCAGAAATACAAAAAATAGCGATTGAACACGAAGATAACAAAACAACTATAATTGTTGGTACTATAGTAATAGGTCTTGCTGCATTATTTATTTATGAGATTTACTAAACCACTCTTTGGCTGCCACATATAACAACCCGGAAACAAACACAAGCAAAGCCCATAGATTGTTACCAAGCCAATTAATAACATGACCTGTTGCAGATAAAAGCCATGATACTATTGCACCAATAACTCCTGGAAGTGCTGCAGCAGCTTTACCAGCTAGGTTGGCAAGAAGTTTACCAAGATTAAATAGTTGTTTTTTTATCCAATCTTTTACACTTGATGGATCAGGTTTTGGAGTTGGAACAGGTGCAGTCCCTTCTCCTGTTGTAGGAATAATGGTCTCAACTAATACCCCAATAATCATACCAAAGGCAGTCAAAATACTAACAATAGTAATACCTTGCTCCCTAAATAAGGTTTTGATTCTCTCACCCAATGTTGTGTCTTCTCTTAACACCTTATTTATAGTTTCTTTTATCCTGTTTATTTGACTGCGTAATGCTTCTTTGTTTTCACTCGCCGCTTCAAGTCGATTACTTCTTTCATCTTCTAAGTTTTTTATTCTGTCACGTAGGCGCTCTTGTTGAAACTCATCCTCATGCCCGGGGGTGCTAACCTGTTCTAATTTTTGTTTTTCTTTTGTTATGTCTTTATCAAGCTCAGTGAGCTTTGAGAGATTATTAGTAAGTTCTCCACGAAAGCTTTGCAATACCTTGTCTAAACCTTGTAACTCTCGCATTGTTAGACCTTCTGTTTGTGTTTGAACAGCAGTTTTAGAATGAGTTTCATCTATTATATTACTCAAATCACTCTCAATTGTATTTACAGCATCTACTGTATTTTGTACATCTTCAGTTGTTGAAAACGTTTGCATTGGTATATTTTCTCCTCCTTTTGTGAGGGTATCTCTTGTTTTTGCTAAGAATGCTAATTCTGCCCTACCCTGAGCAATTCTTTCACGTGGGGCTAAATAATCATATATTTTTAAATTATTTTTTATGAAGTCAATGCCATATTTTCTACGTAGAGTGTCCAGCACATAAAACTTGATTGGTTCGTTTGGATTATATCCCTTATAATAGGTAAGTGGAACATTATCTATCCCCAGCCGAACTGCATATAACAATATTCTACCGTTTTCATCATTAACCACTTTAAAATCATTTTTATAATCAATTCCGCTGATCTTAGCATTAACTTCAGTAAAAAATTGATCTACTAACCACTTTTTTTGTGTAAGCTGTTCTTCTGTTTTATCTTCTCCTTCAAGCTGATCAATAAGCTTATTTTCATTTACAATTTGTCTCTGAAATTCTGAGGCAGGTTGTATAAATTCGTCTTCGTCTTCGTCTTTGTCTTCGTCTTCAAGTATTCTATCTAAGTCTTCTTCAGTCATATTGAACGCAGGATTTTCAAATCCTCCTTCAGCCATTGTTTATTTTATTTAATTTTAAAAAATATATTTAAAAAATAAAAACAATGTCAGCTTACGGAAACAAACTCAGCCCTCATAGAAAACTAAGAGAACCTCATGGTGCCAAGGGCATCCGCACAAGTGTAGTAATAACTAATAATCCATCAACAATAGACCAAAACCAACAACTGCTTGTGAGATTTCCCAATCTAAGTACTAATGATGTGATAGTTCCAAGTACTGCTCGTCTTGCCTTTGAAATAGAACTTAAAAGCAGAACAGACGCTAACGCTACTCTATTTCAAAATCTGGGTAGAACAATTGTGAAAAAAATGACAATAAGAATAAGTGGCAACGAAGTCATGTCAATAGATGACAGTGATATATATCATTGTTATGTAGACTTATGGAAAAGCCCTACCGAACGACAAAACACAGCTTACCAAGGTATTGGTAAACCAAACATGTTAAAACATAGAGTTAGCGCGGGAGATGCTTCCTCAGACACCGGAGATGAAGCTATAGCAGCAGCTTATGGAAATAGATTTTGTATTCCACTGGACTTTGAAATGTTAGAAAGTCATATGCCATTTTATCAAGCGGGGCTTGGTGATAGGTTAGAATATGAATTAACGTTTAACGATTATAACAAAGTTATCAAAAGCGCTGATGCTGATGCATCTTATGTAATAAAAAATATCTGCTTGGAATTTGATACGGTTAGTGATGTTGAATTATCCAGACAAATAAGACAGCAAATCAATGGTAAGATGTCATTTATGTATGATCGTATCTTGCGACATAGAAAAATAATAGCAAACAAATCTGATACTCTTTGGAACATCAACATTAATGTACCAGCACGGAGCATGAAAGGTATTTTAATGCTGTTTGAAGACCCAGAAAGAACAGACACAGAAACCTATTACAACCCAAAGATTGAAAAGGTTGAAATGACAATAGAGGGAGTACCAAATCAGTTGTATAGTCAGGGCATGAAGGCATATCAACATTGGGATGAAATTAACAAATATTTTGCCTTGACATCAAAAAGAAACAAAGAGACAGAAATAGTAGCAAGAGACTTAAACTTTACCAGTGTTTCTCTTGAGAGCTATCTGACAAAATCATATGCTTTGTGGCTTGACCTTAGAACATGTAATGACAATTTATTACACGGCAGTGGAAGAAGAATAGAAAATGGCAGTGAAGGCATAACGATATTAATAAATAAAAAAGCAGATGCAGATCAAACTTTAAATATTTATCTATATATAATACAAGATGCGCAAATCAATTTCGAAGATGGAAGATTCAAAGAAGCAGGATACTAGTTTGCAACAAAAATATCCTAAATATCCACACAGTGCCATTATCTGTGGTCAAACAGGCTGCGGTAAAACAGAGTTTGTTCTTGACATACTTGAACAAGAGTATGTTGGAGTTTTTGAACATATAATTATATTGTGCCCGACTATAAAGTGGAACGAGGCTTATAAAAATAGATCCTGGATAGGAGATGTAAGACACCCAAAAAATAAAAAAATAACAATTGTCAATCCTGTTGGTAAAGACGGAAATGAAAAGCTACAAGAACTATTGCGTTCATGTTTCAAAAAATATGCTGGCCAGCCCAAATTATATATCATTGATGATTGCTCAGCCACAAAAGAATTAACAAAGAAAAAAGATATGTTGTCAGAGTTGGCATTCTCCGGTCGTCACGCCAAACAATCAGTATGGGTTATTTCACAGAGATATAATTCTGTATTGAAAGATTTGAGGGATCAAGTAAAATGGTTGTGTATGTTTTACACCAAGGACAGAGATAGTTATGAAAATTGTTTGAGAGAAAATGATGTTATTCCGACGTTGGAGGAGAGAACCAGAATAAAAAAAACTTTAGCAAAGACTAAATATTCGAAGTTGATATTGAGGACTGACCAACCAACTGGTTATTGGGTTGAATAAATTTTTTTAAAAATACAATCTAGAGTGTCCCATATAAACCATACACTTAATGCACTAACCAATATCGGTACAACATCACTACTCATGTTTTCCGGGGCTTGTAAAACATACCCTCTTGGCTCACATATAAAATATTCTACGCCATCCTTTGTCACAGAAATTACAGGCGTTTCCTGTGCACCTTTTTCGTACGTTTGTAAAAAATCACTTTCTGAAACACATATACAACATTTTACGTCATCTCTTGTCATAACATCCAGTGCTATTTTATTTTTGTTATAATCACTAATCTCACCGTCTGTTATTTTCAAATCCATTTTTTCTTATATAATATTTTTTTATTATTACAAAATATATTTATTTTACGCAGGTATAATACCTTTTTTTTACAACTGTTGCTAATAGTAATACTAACAGCAAAGTAGCAATGTTAATAGCAATACTGACCATGAATATAGTATTGCTAATAGCATTGCTCATAGCAAAGTAGCAATGTTAATAGCAATGCTTGAAGCAAATTAACAATGCTAATAAAAAAAATAGCAATGTTAATAAAAATGCTATTAACAATACTAACAATTACTAGTTGCATGAATATCGCAGCTAGTTGTTTTGTATTTTATATTTATTTCAAGATAAAAAATAAGATTAATAATATAAAAATGAATGCGGAAGAACTATTACAAAATATATCGGAACAGACGGAACCAGATGAATCAAAGCAACAAGAAACAAAAAAAGAAAGATTATCAGCCATAGTGGCTGGCGGTGGTAGTCGTCAATATTTGGGTTAAGACATACAACTCACGAATATAGATGGCATGCCACCGGATGAAATTAACAAACTTTACTGCAGATATGAAGCAAGGCTTGGGGCAAGCATGACTAAAACTTTAGGCAATTCTTTTATTAACTTGTATGTAATGGGAGTATCAAAATATTTTAATGTAACCAATCCACCAAAGCTGATAGAAGATTTGGAGGAAGACCCATTTATTAATCATGCTTTGACAAGTGCTTGTTGTGAGTTGTATTACAGGTATGGGATGTGCTTAGCACCATTTACAGCAATACAGACAACTGTTAGACATATTGATTTTAATAAAAATAAAATTATAGATAATATAAATGGAGAACCAAGTGGAGAACCAAGAGAGTGAAGTTATACCAGTTGAAGTTGATACACAATCTGTTAAACAACAAAAAGTAAAAAATCTAAAACGAGTAGAGGCTGGAATAAAGGAGCAGCGGCAAGGAAGGCAAAGCGTTTGCTTCAGATAGAGCAAGATGCACAGGATGCACAAGATGCAAGAGATGCAGGACAGATAACAAAAATAACAATAGATGAAGAAGAACCAGAAAAAATCAAAATAAACGTATACAAAAATTATATTCCACCGTGTCTGGTTTTATTTGGTATTGCTGGGTTGGGTTTGTATATTTATAACAAGAAAATCTGCTACGCAACCTGTAGCTGTGCAACCTGTTCATGTTGCACCAAAAGACCCGTTTGATTTTTAATAATTTAATTAAAAAAAATAATCATATAAAAAAAATGGCAGCAAGTATTGACGGAAAACAAATTGTAAATATGATGTATCATGCTGGAGTGGAAACACTTCTAACTGTTGGATATTCTGAAATTGGCAGAAAAATACTAAAAAAAACAGCCCCTAAAGTGGATTTTAATATGGTAGATGTTGGGATGCTGTCTGTGGATATAATGTTAGCAATGGCTACAAAGGATATGCTGATTAAGCAAGGTATTATTCCTGCGGATATTATGAAATAATTTTAAAAAATATATATATAAAAAAATGGCAAGTGCAGTAGCAATGATGATAGGTGGCGCATTAACAAATGCATTGGCGTTTAGCGGTTCAAATTATTTCTTTTCAAAAATGGGAAGTCATTCAGATGAGGAAAGACAAAGGCATGACAAAGCAGTGGAACAATTAAACGCAGCACAAGTGGAGTGGAATAAAAAAAGAACAGAGAGATTAGATTTTATTAATAAACAACTACAAAAAGAACATCATGCAGAGCAGACTTTTGATGATGTAGACCAAGCTATGAAACAGAATTATTACATAACTGGCAAACATTTGCTTTTGGAACCGGAGCCCAAGTTGAGTGATTTTTATACACCATCTCCGGATCAACGGAATAGAGAAATTACGTTTATTGTGGTGGGCATGGCTGCAACTGGATTTGTGGCGTATAAATTGATTTCATAAAAAAAAATAGTTTAAAACTATAATTACTTTGGACTTTTTTGGATTTGAAATGACTAAGTTTACTTTGAAAAGACTAAGTCATATGCATGATACCTATTTTTTTTGTTGTTTTTACATGGCTTCAATCCAAGTGGTCGCATATAATATAGTGGTTTAGCACTCTTCTCTAATTTATCTTTGAGATGACCAGGCGCCCATACTTCACCGTTGTCTGATAATGTCAATACCATGGATGGACCATATTCAGTATCTACTATTTTCGTATCTGTAATTTTGTATATTTTATTTAGTTCCAAGTCTGTCCATTTCTTTGTGCTATTTTGATATTGCTCTTCGAGCAGTTCATCAAATTGTGCAGTTGTGATTTCCATTTTTTCTTTATAGTTATATAAAGTTTATTCTTTAGTAGAAAAAAATGGAAAAGATTTATCACAGCCCAAAAGGATTTTGGAAAGGTTACTCAGCAGTTAAAAAATTGGCAAAAGAGGCTGGTGTTAGTGAAAAAAAGGCATTAGAATTTTTAAAGAAACAAGCTGTGTGGCAGATTTATTTACCTGCGCCAAAGAAAATAGTTAGACCCAGGTTTGATGTTTCTGCTAAGAATGGAGTGCATCAAGCTGATTTATTATTTTTACCGCATGATACTTTTGGGATTGGTCGTGGACGCAAGACATATAAATATGCGTTGACTGTTGTTGATATTGCAAGTAGATATAAAGAAGCGGAGCCACTGACTTCCTAGGATAGTAAAGAAGTTGCCAAAGCATTTGAAAATATATATAGTCGGCATCTAAAATATCCAAAATTATTACAAGTGGATCCAGGCAGAGAATTTATGGGTGCAGTATCACAGTTGATGGTAAAACACAAAGTAAATATCAGACGAGGCAGAACAGAAATACACAGAGACCAAGCTTTAGTTGAAAGATTTAACAGAACATTAGCTGAGAGATTGTTTGGTTATCAGTATGCTAAGGAAATAGATTCGCAAAAACGTAATAGAGAATGGGTAAAGAGATTACCAGAAGTTGTTAAAGCCATAAATTCGGAGACAAAAAAGCCTCCTCCTGTTGAAACAAAAATATTAAAAGATGATCCTATCTGTATAAATGCAAGTGTAAGATATTTATATCAACCCGGGGAACAAGAAGGTGGAAGACGCAGAGCAACTGATCCAATGTGGAGTGTAGATATTCACAAGATTAAAAGTTATATGGTGACGCAAGGTATAAGAGTTTATTATTTGAAAGCACCAGCGCCACAGAGAGGATTTGTCAAAGAAGAACTACTTATTGTTCCTGCTGATACTCAAATTCATAAGTTTTTATAGAAACCATATGCATCAGTTGTAATTCCATCTTCTCGAATGTATCTTTTAGTGTAAAATGGTGATAATGTAACTTTGTTTACTGTTATGCCATATATTTGATGTTTTATTGATCGCATCATATTCATTTCATGGTTATATTTTTTCTTGTTAAATAGTGCATCCTTGTAGTTTTCAAAATTTATATGTTTTTTGACTACATAAGTTTTTACACCCTTTGCTTTTTTAATAAGTTGTTCATCCGCTCTCAAAATAGAATATAGCTTGGGTCTTAATCCAACATACTCAGCTATAGCAACACCAGCACATTCGTCTTTCATTTTACCCAATACTTTTTTGTTTGTATCATCATGCATTGGGTGATCTTGAGGATAATCACTCAAGTCATACTCATCTTTCATTTCAGCCATGTCTTTGTATGCATCATCTGTTCTGATGTCTACAAGCAAGCTGTCAGTATCTGTGTATAATAAAGTACAGTTATCTCCGTACCTTTTTTTCAAAGTATTATAATACCAATCATACATCATATACTTTGATAAATCCAATACCGACATCCCAACATAAATTGGTTTGTTTAATGTTAATTTTGTTTTGTTCACATGTATTGCTGACAATTCATCTGAAAATTTTATACGCCTGTTAAAGTTGGGTTTGGCTATTATTTTTCTTATCTTTTCATTTTCAGAGCCGTCAGTTCTGACTAGTTTTATATCAGTCCGCTTGCGTAGATTTTCCATTGTTTTGCCAAACACAGAGTTGTTCATAAGCTTGTAAAAATCTTTTTCAAATTGTGATTTAGCTTTTTTCCTAAGTTCTGTGTTTAAATTTATGTATGATTTCATCCATGGTTTTTCATTAAATTCTAATACTCTGTGTATTTTCTTTAGTTTCATGCCTAAAGATAAATACAGTTCCAGGTTTTTGTAATGTATCACATATTTTTCTTTGTCCCTAAGATTGGGAACTAGTTGTTCTGTATTTATCATGCTATTATTTTCTAACAGATCTGTTTGGTATTCAGACAACCATTCTTTTTTCACTGCTAATCTTTCCGGTGCAAGCGGATAGTCATTATGAGATTCATGAAGTTCTTTAGGATATTCCAAATCAACTTCTAAAAAATATCCTTTTCCTTCTTTTCTTTCTTTTGGCTCTGGCAACGTTTCCACCCACTTAAAGCCAGAATATGGAAGTAGCTGACTCATTGCCCACCCATAAAGATTATTTGCATCAAAATACATTAAAAATCTGTTTTCTTCTCTAGTGTTATAATCAGCTACATGTGAATTGTTTGCTTTGGCATATCGTTTTGATACCATACTAATTCCACCACGCATGCCTTTTTCTATAAATAAGTGCATGTTAATGTCTGTCAAAAGTTCCAATTCTATTTCTGAATGTTTAAGTAAAGCATCCCAAGATAATCCAGGTGCTGTATAGTAATGTAAAGCATCAAGTTTGTATGCACTCATACATGTTTTTCTAAAAGTTTGAAACACATCTGCTAACAGAGTTACATCAGTTTTTAGATAAAAATCATGATAGTCTCCAAGAGTTTTACAGTTAAACTCTTTCCATATTTTTTGAGCGTATTCGTAATCTTCGAAACTTATACTTTCATCTGAGAGACTACTGTAAAACTTTTCTATAGGCGGTAATTGTGTTTCCTTAAATCTTTCCATACTGTCCATATATTCGTATGGATAAATACCTTTTCGTAAAAGTAAATCTGTTTGTTCCCTAAACTGATTTTTGGTAATTTTAAAATCAGATTTGTCTGTTGCTTTAACCAATTTTTCTAGAGACGAAGCCATAAATTGGAAACTGTCTAAAAATCTAAGTTGTCAGGCACTAAATGAAATATACTTTTCAGCGTTGTTTGGAATGCATGTAATATTACCTGTCATTTTATGTATTTTTTGCATAATGAGATGACTATCATATCCTTTGAGGTTGTGAAATATAACAGGAATAATTGTTTTTATGAGCTGCACCTCTGTATTCTCCTGTAAAATGACAGTGATCTCTTACTTTACAGTTTTTGCCACATTTCCTACCTATTTCATTTTCGCATATCCAGCAGTGTGTTGCTTTTTCATAATCTTCCTCATTTTGTTGTGTCATAATTAAGGGTTTTGGGTGAGCAAATATTTTATTAATGTTGCTCTTCTCACATTCTAAGTGATTTAAAAACTTTTCAACAGTATCTTCACCTCTGTAAATAACAGGTTCTTCTGTTTTACCATCATATCTGACAACTTGATATCCAAATCCACAAGCTTCGTGCACACTTGTGATTTCAGATTTCTTTCCAAATTTAATTGATTCTGGTTTGATTATACTCTCAAAATCAGCATATATTGCATAAGGCACAGGCATCTGATTTTGATGATTTTTAAATTTTACAGTATTTTTACCTTCTTGCGGCATTTCTATTCTGCAAGAATTTTTGTTAATACCATCACAGTCTTCTTTGTGTTTTGTAAGTAGTCCTTGTCCAGAATAGCCGTGAAGGCAACGATCGCAAAAGTAAGTTTGACCATGGTGTTTGTTTTGGTCCCAGAGTAGTCTATTCAAATTTTTAATCCAGCAATAGTGATATTTTGTTGTTAATGTTTTTGGTTCTTTAGAATAATCATCAGGGTTATAGTTGTCATCTATAATTCCTTCTTCATTATTTGGATCGTCTTCGTTTTCTGATTCAACTTCAGTGTCTTCAGATATTAAGATCAAATTAATTCGTTCAATATCTTTTGGTTGTTCTGATATTTTATATGGAAAAACAGATACCTTTTTATTTTTTCCTGTTATGGTATATGCATAAACATTAATAGCAAGGTTGTTTTGTTTTTCTACTTTGGAAATTTGAGAAATTGGAGTGGGAAAATCAATACCATCCATATTCAACTTACCCATGTGTTTGTTATAACTAGATATCCTAGTTGGATTATTTTTATTAGGCCACAAAGCAGAAACCAATGCCACTTCCAAGCACTTATTATCTTCATTATTAACATTAATTATTGCTTTTTTATCAGATACTGCTTTAGGTAGAGGAATATATGAATAACCTTTTAATGGTTCATACTTTGCAAAATTTAAGTAAAACGTAACACAGTGATCAATCTCCAATCCAGATGCTGTGTTTGTAAATCTTTCAAGGCTCTCTTGTATATTTGCAGATGATTCATCGTAAAACTCATTTATTTTTTCAGAGGTTAAAATTGCATTTTGTTCACTGTGTAATACTGCTGTGGTGTATTTTTTGGTATCACCATCATCTTTGAATAAATTTACAGTAAGACCTAATTGAAACTTTAATCCATTCATCTTTGTCAGCTCTTTGCTTATTTGTTTTGTGATAATGGATTTCTTATCACGGAATAGTTTTTGAGGGTCTTTGTATTTCTCGGCAGATATTTCGTATGCTTTAAAATAGCCACACATTGGTTTGTCAACCAGTTTTAATTCTTCTTTAGATTTTCTATCATTAAGCTCTTTCAGTTCATTGATAACATTGTCTCGTAATTTAGCATATTTCTGCTTTTGTTCATCTTGCAATTTATCATATTTCTGCTTTTCTCGTTTACGTTGTTTCTTAGCACGTCGTCTCTTGAGTAAATTTTCTAATGTTTGAGAATTAACCTCTTTTGGAGTTTCATTTGGAACTTCTTTAAGAGCATCTAGCCCCTTTCTAAGCTGATCATTATTAATTACTCCTTCCCGGTGTAATTGTAAAATGTAGCGAACGTCTTCGGTACTCATTTTTGTAATATATATCATATTAATTTTTTTTCTTTAAAATAAAAAAATATTTATTATAACAAGAAAAAGAAAATGGAAAACACTAAGAAAATTGAAAACATTTGCCAATTTCTCAAAGTTGGAGATCACGAACCTTGTAAAAATAAACCAACAAAAGATTCAAACTACTGCAGTTTGCATAAATTCAGAATAAAGCAAAGTAAAGTTGTACCATGTCTAAAATGTGGAAAAGGTACAAGTGCAAAATATCAAATTTGTGTTGGTTGTGGTGCTCATATAGTTAGATTAAGACATAGATACTGGGAAGTAGTAAAGCCGTATATTGTTGAATGTAATAGGCTGAAACATATAGAAATTTGATTTTCTAGTAAAAAATCATATTTTATTATATTCGTGTTTATTCGTTGATTTGGGTGTAATTTTGATAACAAATCAACAAATTTGTTTTGTATTAAAGAAACATTTTATAATCATATTACAAAAAAAGCAATATTTTTATAATTTTGATAACTTATAAAAAAAATTAAACTTGCAATCTTCACTACCCCTATTTTAAAAAAGTTTTAATAAATCAAGTAACTGCCAGGTGACTCCACTATTAACCAACTTACGTTTCTGTATAATTCTTTTTGTCAAGCGTTAGATGATGGCAAAGAAATTCGTGTTATTTTTTTTGACATAAGTAAAGCATTCGACCGTGTTTGGCACAAGGCGCTTCTTCTAAAACTAAAGGCGGCCGGCATATCCGATGACCTGCTTAAGGTGCTTGCTGATTACCTGAGTAACAGGCGTCAACGCGTTGTCATTCCGGGAACGAAATCCAGCTGGAATACTATTTATGCTGGTGTCCCTCAAGGCTCGATTATAGGTCCTTTACTTTTTCTTGTTTTCATAAATGACATCGTTTCTGAGATAAACTCCAACATTAGGCTATTTGCAGATGATACAAGCTTGTATATGATCATTGAAAATAATAACGAAATTGATAACACTGCTGCTACTTTAAATGGCGATATTGCAAAACTTACAGAATGGGCAAGCACATGGCTTGTTACGTTCAATCCCTCAAAGACGGAATCGCTGCTCATATCGCGGAAACGAAACAAACCTTTTCACCCTCCTCTAATAATGTTAAATCAACATATTATTGAAGTTCAAAACCACAAACAACTGGGTGTCTATCTTTCAAACGACTGTAGTTGGCACTCGCATATAGATTATACTAAGAAAAAAGCCTGGTCTAGAATAAACATAATGAGAAGACTTAAACATCGCCTTAGTAGGAACTCTTTGGAAGTTGTATACCTTTCGTTTATTAGACCACTCTTAGAGTATGCAGATGTCCTCTGGGATAACTGCACCAATTTAGATAAACTTGAACTTGACAGAATACAAAATGAAGCGGCACGTATAGTAACCGGAACTACTAAATTAATATCTCTACAGGCTCTCTATACTGAAGCAGGGTGGGAATCACTTCAGACCCGTAGATCTAAACACAAACTCGTGCATTTTTACAAAATGGTCCATAATTTAACGCCACCCTATCTCTCTGCCTTAGTCCCTCCTCTAGTTAGCACGACTTCAAATTATAGCCTAAGAAACGCAAACGACTTCCAGGTACTTGCTTTTCGTACCAATCTGTACGGTAACTCATTCATTCCCTCTGTCACTCGTGAATGGAATGGATTGCCTATGAACACACGCAATGCAGTTTCAGTTGTTTCTTTCAAGCACCATTTAAACCAGGATGTTGTCCAAATTCCTAAATATTACTATCTAGGAAACAGACGCGAACAAAGTATCCATGCTCGCCTACGTACTAAGTGTAGCTCTCTAAACCATCATCTGTTTTTGAAAAACATAGTTGACTCGCCATTATGTACGTGTGGAAGTATAGAAAACAATCAACACTTCTTCTTATTTTGTCCGGGTTACAACCATATACGCGCTGATCTGTTAAACTCAATTTCACCGCTATGCACAGTATCGCTAAACAATATACTATTTGGATTACCAACGCTGTCTTATGAAATAAATGCATCAATCGTTGAAGCTGTCCATAAGTATATCTTAGCAAGCAAAAGATTCTAATTTACATTTAGGGAGTATTTAAGTGAGACTGGATTCATTGTCAAACTCTATGTGTGGCCCAGTCAATCCTCGCAACATGAGGGGTAGTGTCCAGTGTGTCCAATTGTCCAAACCATATTTTTACTTATATACAATTAACTCACAAATTATTCTCTCTTTCTCTAACATATTTATAATTAGATTATTCAAAAATGTCAAGTGTTTTTTTTCTGTCTTCTTTCTTTTTTTTTCTATATATATAATCATCTATAGCTTTTTGTTGCATTGAAAACATATTTAAGTTATCCGCTATGTAAATTGATATGAATGTAAATCATTGTCCTATTGGAGAGGATCTCTATAAGCATTTTGCTTTCGTTCCAATCCATTTACCTATTGTATGTAACAATTGTATAATGCGTTATCTTTGAAATAAAATATGTTTAAACCAAGTAAAATCACCATTTCATGGTGATTTATTATATATGTGTTTATTTTGGGGTCGTTCTGCTGCAATTCGAGGTAAAAAAAAAAATTACAACAGAAACCCCAAAATACATATATATTAGGAAAATCATAGTACTTTTTAGGAATATATAACGACCTTAAATCAAGATAGAATGGGCATATCAGTAGAAAGTCAGGGGCGTAGGTTGACTTTTTTGACGGCATAGGCCCACAGTTAAATTATTATGCTAGTGGGGTCCCCCCCACCACCCCACCCCCTATTCTTTATATTTATAAGATGATGTATGGAATACTTAAATAACTCAAGGTCACTTGCGGCAGTGTATGAAAAATAATTATACTAATGTGTCATAGCGTAATCAAATGGTGTGATCAGCTAAGGATTTTGCATTCTGCAGAGATTATCATTGCTTTAGAACAACCTTCAAATGGTGGCTCCATGTTTATCACCTGATTTTGATCATTCTATTCTTGATTTACATATATAGTTTATATTACTACCATATCATCCCTTATTTGTAAATAGTTTTATCTTTATATATTTACATTAATTGTTAATTACTACTTTATTTCTTCATATTTCATCAGTTTTTGCATACAATATGACCTATTTATGTGTCGACGTGCCGTAAAACACCATTTATTCAGTGATCATTCTTTCTTTTCCACATTTTTTTTTCAAAACTCTCAGTTAACATTCTCTTTAACCATTACAACACATAAATATTTTGCTGAATCAACCACTTCTATCACGGGACTCCACTGAACTTGGTCTCAGATTTATTCTTTAATGTTAATATCCAAGGACCTATTTTCTCTGAAGCAAAATGATCAAATAACAAGGAGAAACTGATATGGCAGAATCTGTATTTTCAATATAAAACTTACATTGACATTTGGTGCAGGTACGGAATCAGGCGGAGCTTCCTTGGTGCTAACCCCCGCCCACAGACTGCTGATCATGCCCACGTTGTTGACTGCCATGATCGAGTACTCGTAGCTCGTAAAGGCTTTAAGCGCTGCATCTCTGTCGGTGTACGTCAGGGAACTGCCGTTGTACACCATCTTGGTGGGGCCATATGATGTACCTGGAATGCAGCAGAGATTATGGCATACACATTTTACATACTCTGAAATGCTTTTGCCTATGTGGATACATATTTGTTGTGTTTTCTTTATATTTCTTTGGAAATGACTAACAAGAGCACTATCTAACGGGGCATATACGCCTGTCGTTTCATTGGTGTAGATCTAAGTTAAAGTTATTAGTCACAATCACTTGTAAAAGGCAAGGTTAAAATCCAGGTTAAACTTTTATTAAAGGGAAATCAATTGAATAATTTGAATCAGAGAGTTAGGGATCCTTTTTGGGATCATGCTGAAGATGTGTACAAAGTTTCACTGTTGTTGACCTTATACTTTGGAAGTTACTACAGTACTACAATCAGTTGTCAGCCAAAAGTTAACGGACAGACAGACTGACAGAAAATGCAACAACATAATACATCCCTACGGGCGTATAAAAACGAAAATGACCTAAGACGGTACTTGTTTTTCTATTTTAAAATTTGTATTAATAAAGGGTTCTAAGATTTGTAGCAGACCACAATAATGCCAATTTACTTCAGAGAATGATTTTCAAGACACATAAAAGAAACTAATTAATATTTGGTTTTGTGTACTATATAACTTGATACTAGAGTTGAATACTTATATATCATACCTGAAGGCATTGTGATGACCTGCCTCCTGTACACTTCATATCGTTGTATTAAACCATTCACCTTCTTAGGTGGGTCCCACTCAATGAGCACGCCCGAGTGTGCTCCATCCTGATTGGCCAGGGCCAGCAACGTTGGGGGACCTTGCTCCTCTGGCCTAGCTGCAAGTGTGCGACCAGTAGTTCCAGTACTCAGGGTACAGCCTCGTTCCGTACAAGCTTGCACTCGGAACGTGTATTCTGCCCAGAACTGCATTCCGGGGACGATGTAACTCATCTGTGAAGGGCCACCGGAATACACTACATCCGCATCCCGGTAAACGGTGTAATTCTTGATTTCTCCATTCGGATTGGCTGGTAGTGTCCAGCTGACCTGTATAGAAGTGGAGGACAATGCTGACAACGTTGGAGGGTCTAGACCTGCCGGAGAGGATGCAAACGTCCGAGCCACTGATGTAGGACTCTCCACACTACCTTTCCTGTTTCTAGAGATCACCACATAAGCATATTCAATCCCAGGGTCTAGATTATAGTCCGTGTAAGATGTTCGTAAGGATCCTGAAACACTGATACTCTCTGTATAGATCAGCCTACCATTACGTTTCACGTCATATGAAGTTATAATACCATTGGGATATTCTGGTTGCTTCCACGATATTTCTATCGAACTAGAACTCATGACACGAAGAATGGGTGGAGACATATTTTTGGGAATGTCATCTTGAGGTTTCCCCGTCACTTCCCCACTGTCGGTACATCCTCCCGTAGTGCACGCTGTCAGCTTAAATGTGTAGTCAGTGAATGGTATAAGAGCTCTGGCTACGTATTCTAGAGCCATTCCTTCGTAGACGACAATTCCATTCATACTTAGTTGATACGCGCTTATCTCCCCTGTTGCTATCTGAGGCTTCTGCCATGTTACCCTCAATGATGTGGAGTTTACAGCAAACAGTGTGGGTGGGGAGACTTTCAGGGGAGCTGTTTCTTTGGTTTGAATTGTTGTCGGCTTGCTAGTTGTGCATCCGCCACCAGAACAAGCTGTAATTGTGTAGCTGTAGACGGTAAAGGCATTTAGTTCAATGTCTGTGAACTGTTTATTATCAAGTGCAGTGAAACTAAGAGGAACTGAATTATTTCTCTGTAACTGGTAACTCTGCAGAATACCATTAGGCCTGTCTGGTGTCATCCAGGTGATGTGTAAAGCATCTACTTGATCAGGAACAAGAGTAACAATTGGTGGTTGTAAACCCTCTGGTGGACCTTGATTGGTGAATGCAGACTGCCACGGACTGGCTGTGGAACCTTTGGAGTTACTAGCTATGATGCTGTACTGGTATTCCGTGTATGGTTGCAGGTTTGTGTCCGTGTATGAGAATGTCGGAGCATCCGTATTTGTGGTTCTGTACACAACTACTGCTTCAGACACGGATCTCTTCTGTATCCGAGTATTAGTTCTCCTTTGTATCTCATAAAGTGTTATTTTACCATTCGCTTTCGATGGCGGCACCCAAGTAATCACAACAGCTTTTGCGGTTACTTCACCAATCACGGGTGCCATCTGCCCTTCTGGAGTGGTTTCTTCCGTGAAGAACGATTGAGTGAAACTGCGAGTACAGCCGGCTGTTGTGCAAGCTTCCAACTGCACTGAATATTCTCTGTAAGGTTCAAGTCTCCGCAGCTCGAACTCCCTGTTCAGCCCCTGAAACACCGCCACCGAGGATCCCTCTTCGTATATCCTATATGTGATAACTATTCCGTTTGAACTTACAGGGGGACCCCATCTTAATATCACAGCAAGTCCAGTGTCTATTCTCTCTATATCAAACAATCCCAAGCCTGAAGGCGAAGATTCGCCAGTTTTGAATGTTGTCCAAGAACTCGAGATATTGCCAGCTGAATTGAAGGCAATCACTAGAAGCTTGTAGTCTGAGTATGGCTTGAGTCCACTAACTGATGTCTGGATGATGGATCCATCCACTATCACAACCTCCGTGTCATCTTGCAGTGTGGGGTCGCTCACTATCAATTTATAGATGATCTTATACATGTTGATAATGCCGTTTGGTTTGGCCGGTGGAACCCATTTCAGGTCTACAGAGAAAGCCCCCGTGACTGTCACAAAAGGTTGAGGAAGTCCCGTGGGTGGGGCCGCATTTGTTTGAACAACGGTCCAAGGACTCGATACATCCCCTTGGGAATTTCCCGCCACTACTTTGTACTCATACTTTGTAAAAGGAGTTAACTCAGTCCCCGCATGGCGGATATGGAAGGTTGTATTGCTCACCCTGTCAATTAGAAGTTGAACCGTTGACCCGAAATCCCTGTAGTAAATTAAATACTGGGTGATGACGCCATTAGGGTATGTTGGCCGTTTCCATGAGATGTCCACTATATTTGGTCCTCCAGCTATTGCAGTGGGCGCATCAAGAAGAGTGGGCGCTGCCTCAAATGTCTTGATAACCACCCCGGGACCTGTACCACACCCATTCGGCACCCCAGCTAGACATGCCTGAATTCTGACTTCATACTCTGTATACGGCAACAGACCAGTTATATTTACAAATGTGCTTAATCCTACACCTCGGTCTACCGCAGGTTGGCGCCCGGCATTCAGCAACACCCTGTACTGATCTATCACCCCATCCCCTGGTGGAACTGGTTTCCACTCCACAAATATCTGTGTTGCACTCAAGACCGTGACGTTGTAAGGTGCCGGAATATTTGCCGGTGAATTATCTGGCATGGTGACAGATGTTGCATTACTGCTAGTGTTGCCCGCTTTGGTACCCGTGACTATGAAGTACATGTAAGTGTTTCCGGGAACCAGGTTGTAATCTGTAGCATGGAAATTCTCCCCGAGGAAGACACGTATCTGGTTGTTCCTCTCAGAACGCAACAAAGCATAGAAAACTACTTCTCCGTTGGACTGGTTTGGTCTTGACCAGTAGACATCCACTGAGGTGGAATTTCTGACTATTACTTCGGGGGCTAATACACCTGCAACATATAAATAAATACAATAACATAAAGCATATACATATGTGTGAATATATACTTACAAAACATCAGAAATACTTTAGTATGTATGTATGAGGTTTATCTTCGTTTTTAACAATCTTTCACTCAGTCCACAACGGTGTCTACTTGTAGCAGTAAATTCAGTGCTCACAATATATAGTGCTGCCACACTCATTACGTGGTCCCGTCTTAATTCCATAAAGTGATGGGACAGCTTATATTAGCATATAATTTTATAAAGGATATTTCGACTATAAAAGAGGTTTAAAAACATTTTTTTTACTAAAAAAATATGATAACCTGTTTGAAATTACCTATTAAATGTTTTAATTTTACAAATGCAAACTTTTAAAGCCCAAATTAAGGTTTATTTCATACCCCAGCCAAGCCCATTTTCGCTTCTTGGAGAAGGGGTTGGATGGGGTATTAAAGTTAAACTTGGACCATGTAATGTGGAATACCAATTAAGCCGTATAGACACAGACACACGATACCCCACCCAGTCACATTGTACCGACAACAGGTCAACCAGTCCTAGCACTACCTTTATCTGCTGAATGTCAAGTATAGGAACTACTAGTACCACCTTTATGAAGTCTTTAATATGAGCCGGCTGGGGATTAAACCCATAATCTCCTGCATGTGAGGTGGATGCTTTATCACTTGGTCATGCCGTGCTCCATCTTAACAACTTAGGAACAACTGCTCTTGGGTACTTAATAAAAGTAACATAAAATGGGAAACATATCCAAATATTTACCTCATTAAAAGTGAGTTGAAATGTCAGATGGACTTACAAAAGTCAAGCAAGTCATCCTGAAAGTTTTATTCAGAATCATTGTGTTGCTGTGTGTCATTACTATTTCTATACTAGTACATTTGTAACATTTGTACATACCCTGTGGTGGGGCCTCTGGCATTACTATTGATACACTAGTACTGTGTACATACCCTGTGGTGGGGCCCCTGGCATTACTATTGATACACTAGTACTGTGTGTACATACCCTGTGGTGGGGCCTCTGGCATTACTACTGATACACTAGTACTGTGTGTACATACCCTGTGGCGGGCCTCTGGCATTACTATTGATACACTAGTACTGTGTGTACATACCCTGTGGTGGGGCCTCTGGCATTACTATTGATACACTAGCACTGTGTACATATCCTGTTGTGGGCCTCTGGCATTACTATTGATACACTAGTACTGTGTGTACATACCCTGTGGTGGGCCTCTGGCATTACTATTGATACACTAGTACTGTGTGTACATACCCTGTGGTGGGGACTCTGGCATTACTATTGATACACTAGTACTCTGTGTACATACCCTGTGGTGGGCCTCTGGCATTACTATTGATACACTAGTACTGTGTGTACATACCCTGTGGTGGGCCTCTGGCATTACTATTGATACACTAGTACTGCGTGTACATACCCTGTGGTGGGCCTCTAGCATTACTATTGATACACTAGTACTGCGTGTACATACCCTGTGGTGGGCCTCTGGCATTACTATTGATACACCAGTTATGTTTGTACATATCCTGTGGTGGGCCTCTGGCATTACTACTGATACGCTTGTACTGTGTGTACATACCCTGTGGTGGGGCCTCTGGCATTACTATTGATACACTAGTACTGCGTGTACATACCCTGTGGTGGGACAGGCATTACTATTGATACACCAGTTATGTTTGTACATATCCTGTGGTGGGCCTCTGGCATTACTACTGATACGCTTGTACTGTGTGTACATACCCTGTGGTGGGGCCTCTGGCATTACTATTGATACACTAGTACTGTTTGTACATACCCTGTGCTGGGGCCTCTAGCATTACTACTGATACACTAGTACTGTGTGTACATACCCTGTGGTGGGGCTTCTGGCGTTACTATTGATACACTAGTTATGTTTGTACATATCCTGTGATGGGGCCTCTGGCATTACTATTGATACACTAGAACTGTTTGTACATATCCTGTGATGGGGCCTCTGGCATTGCTATTGATACACTTATTCTGTTTGTACATACCCTGTGGTGGGGCCTCTGGCAATACTATTGATACACTAGTTATGTTTGTACATATCCTGTGATGGGGCCTCTGGCATTGCTATTGATACACTAATACTGTTTGTACATACCCTGTGGTGGGGCCTCTGGCATTACTATTGATACACTAGTACTGTTTGTGCATGCCACCTCGCTGCAGACGGTCAGTGATGCATTGTAGCGTGTGTATGGACTTAAATCTAAAATCGGAACAGAAATGTAAGTGAACAGATAATATGTATTTGAATCATAGGTTAAAAATATCTCATTTAATTTACTAAACCAGACTAATACATTTTTATGGCAAATTGGTTTGAGTTATTACTGAGCATGGAGCTTGGTGCAAAGTGGCAAAATAAGGAACACAATATATTTAAATGTTACAGCACAATTAATAAAGTAATGTATTATTAAAACAAAAAGCTCACCATTGATAACCACTGAGAGGTCAGTTGTGTTGAACACGTTGGTACGCTCCTCGCCCATGAAGATTATCCGGTACATGGTGATGATTCCATTTGGTACATCGGGTGGTGACCAGGATACACCAAGTGTGGTGGCATTCTGTATCAGCAGTCGGGGCGGCAAGACTCCCTCAGGTGCAGCCTGGGCCGTCGCTACTGTAATCTGGAATGGTGTCGTACAGAGTCTTAAAGCAAGCAAGCTTCTATGGAGCAATACAAATAAATCGATCAATACGAGAACGTTTTGAAAAAAACTATTAAAATATTTCAAAATAAGTAGTTTATTGCTGTAAAAATGCACATGTCATCAACAGAAACATCGCAAATAAACATAAAGAACAGTACATGTAGTAGGTAAACAGAATGTCGGCTGAAATTATGCCTAAAATTTGAATCACAGCAATTGGTTAAATGGATAGGTTTCAGGCAGTCAGACGGACAATCGGACAGAGAGATACTACTCACCGATGGACTGCTGATGCACCCGGCTACTGTACACGCTGTGAGCAAGTAACTGTAGGATTTGTACGGCAAGATGGTTGTATCATCTGTGTACCCAAAGGCTAGACCACGATATAGCTCTATACCGTCTCTCACCAGGATAAATCGCAGAATTTCACCTGGAAAATTGGGCAGAAACACAAAGTTAAGCAACAATTTAAAATTATAAACCTGTACCAAAACATCTATGAAATATCTTTTTATCTTTTAGCTTTATTTTTATCTTTATTTTTTAGCTGTGACTGGCCAAAAATCTGTTTTTTTCGGACACTGAAGAAACAAATCACAGATATTTGCAAATGGATGCTTTAGTTAATTTCCAGCATCGACTGAAGAGCAGGTGAAAACTGATTTTATCCTTGAACCTGAGCAATTATTGATGACATTATAGCCATGTTTTAATCCAGCCAAATCCAACCCTAACTTCCACTGAATTACGCGAATACACATATATTTACCATTTGGTTGTTTGGGAAGTTTCCAGTTCAGCAAGATGATGTAGAGCTGTTTGGGGTCAAGAATGGCAGTGGGGGCCTCCAGACCCTCGGGCCTAGCCTGCAGGGTCTTTATCTTGGTGTAATTACTGTGTGTGGATCCTGCACTATTCACTACCGTCACTGCATACTCATACAGCGAGAACGGCATCAGACCATCATCTAAAATGACGTGCGTATATGATACACTTTCAAAATATGACCAAATTTCATTTCTTCCTTCATATATAGTTTAGAATAGACCCACCTCTGATTCTGTAATGTTGCAACTTGTAAAATATAAGTGTCAGTGAGTGCGTTCAGGGTGCTCCCATTGACCAATGGCCACTGATGGCAGCATATGGTTACCATTGGATACTGATGTTACATTTGGTAACCAATAAACTCTTAACGGATATGGGTTGTATATGGTACCAACGGCAGCGCAAGGTTACCATTGGCTACCGATATATTAGCAAACTGGCAAGGCATTGGATACCTGCTCTTTTTATACTTCAAAACCGGATATTTGAGTTTGTAGACATTGTTCGTCTTATATTCACTGGTATTTCTATTAGGATTAAATTTCAGCAATAGGCGTTTCTGTGATGATGTTTGTCACCATTTTAAACTTACTGTGAAATCATTTTATTTCGTCGGGATTAAATTTTGCGCTTCTTTCCAAAAAAAACAGTTTCGAGGGGATGTAATTTCGCGCATTTCGGATTTTGGAAAAAGAAAATCTGTAAAAAAAAAAGCTCTGTACATGTATGCTGAAATTCATTATCGATAAATTTGACCTATATTTGTAAGTGCAAACACGTCCCAGGCTACGTACTGGCAGGGCTGTCTGGCGATTATTTCAGACCTGTCCTGTCGCATGTCAAATAAACAATTATATATAATTATTCAATACATACATACATAATGATTAACGTTTTATCTGCAACAACAACAACTTAATTCAAACACTTGGACAGTTATAATCATGGGGATTTGATTTCGTGGTTTGGGTCACCACTGCTACCCTGTGTTTAGAGTCGTGACAAGATTGGTTACCGACAACTAACGATGGCACCCTATGGTTACCAATGGCTGCCTATGACTACCAAAGGTGCTTTCGGAAACAAATGAGAGATCCCTGAAAGCACTCCATTTTGTAACCGTGGGTCTGGTGTCACTGTATGTGATTTAAAAGTCATATATTTCAATTGTGTCAATGCTTGTCCAAAAAAAGAACACCGATTCATTACACAGCTACACAAACTAATCATTTCCTTTTATCACATAACATGGCTTCTGGGAGTGTAATAAAGCTATGACTTATTTATCGTAATACACTAGCGTATTATAGATGCAAATGAGGACCGAATCACTGTGTTTGTATACAGTAAAACATTTAATCCCAGTTGTTTGCATGGTATATAATACGATATGTTAAGACACCTTAATTATTTATCATTATTCTTACTTCATAAAATACAAGTTAGAAACATTAAATTTGGTTTAAGGTGTTGCATTATTTGTACTGCAATTGGGTTCTCATAATGTAGCTGACCGACATCATGTCAACAACAGAACAATGTCATGATTTCCCTTACAAATTGCCACCATATACAAGGTAAACTGGCAACATTAAAGTGAAACTATCATGTTGTAGGTGTGCTATGTGATAAATAGAATATTACAATCGTGACTGTGTATTATGGACTTCAATAAACTCGTTGGATAAAAAGATTTTCAACTTGCTTATTTAAGTCAATAATACACAGTCACTCGTGTAAGATCCTTTATTTATGAAATTGTATAATATAAAGTACTCTGACAAAAAACTACACACAAAGGTACACAAAAAACTACACACAAAGGTACACAAAAAACTACAAACAAAGGTATACTAAAAAATTACACACAAAGGTATATAAAAAACTACACAAAGGTACACAAAAAACTACACACAAATGTACACAAAATGGTACACATACCCAAAAAGTCAGTATCAAGTCCAGTGTAAATCTTCTCTTCGGCAACCACACAGTTATCTAAGGGTTTGGGAGGGGCAGGCGTTGGTACATTGCTATGGTAACCAGCTATGGAGCCACACATGTACGTGTACGGATCAAAGTCACACTTGTTACAGAATGCAGTCTCTTTCTGAGTTCTGGAACATACTGTGCCAGTACCACAACCTGATGGAAGAAAACATGAAAAATTAGGCATCAGTACCATAATCGAATGGACGAAAGCTTGAGGAATGAGGCATCAGTACTGCAATCAGATGGAAGAAAGAATGGAGAATGAGGCATCAGTACAACAATCTGATGGAAGAAAGCTTGAGGAATGAGGCATCAGTACCACAATCTGACGGAAAAAAGCATGGAGAATGAGGCATCAGTACCGCAATCTAATGGAAGAAAGCATGAAGAATGAGGCATCAGTACCACAATCTGACGGAAAAAAGCATGGAGAATGAGGCATCAGTACCACAATCTGACGGAAAAAATAATGGAGAATGAGGCATCAGTACAACAATCTGATGGAAGAAAGCTTGAGGAATGAGGCATCAGTACTGCAATCAGATGGAAGAAAGAATGGAGAATGAGGCATCAGTACAACAATCTGATGGAAGAAAGCTTGAGGAATGAGGCATCAGTACTGCAATCAGATGGAAGAAAGCATGGAGAATGAGGCATCAGTACAACAATCTGATGGAAGAAAGCTTGAGGAATGAGGCATCAGTACTGCAATCAGATGGAAGAAAGCATGGAGAATGAGGCATCAGTACAACAATCTGGTGGAAGAAAGCATGAAGAATGAGGCATCAGTACAACAATCTGATGGAAGAAAGCATGAAGAATGAGGCATCAGTACAACAATCTAATGGAAGAAAGCATGAAGAATGAGACATCAGTACAACAATCTGATGGAAGAAAGCATGAAGAATGAGACATCAGTACCACAATCTGCTGGAAGAAAGCATGAAGAATGAGGCATCAGTACAACAATCTGATGGAAGAAAGCATGAAGAATGAGACATCAGTACAACAATCTGATGGAAGAAAGCATGAAGAATGAGACGTCAGTACAACAATCTGATGGAAGAAAGCATGAAGAATGAGACATCAGTACAACAATCTGATGGAAGAAAGCATGAAGAATGAGACATCAGTACCACAATCTGCTGGAAGAAAGCATGAAGAATGAGGCATCAGTACAACAATCTGATGGAAGAAAGCTTGAGGAATGAGGCATCAGTACTGCAATCAGATGGAAGAAAGCATGGAGAATGAGGCATCAGTACAACAATCTGATGGAAGAAAGCATGAAGAATGAGGCATCAGTACAACAATCTGATGGAAGAAAGCATGAAGAATGAGGCATCAGTACAACAATCTAATGGAAGAAAGCATGAAGAATGAGACATCAGTACAACAATCTGATGGAAGAAAGCATGAAGAATGAGACATCAGTACCACAATCTGCTGGAAGAAAGCATGAAGAATGAGGCATCAGTACAACAATCTGATGGAAGAAAGCATGAAGAATGAGACATCAGTACAACAATCTGATGGAAGAAAGCATGAAGAATGAGACGTCAGTACAACAATCTGATGGAAGAAAGCATGAAGAATGAGACATCAGTACAACAATCTGATGGAAGAAAGCATGAAGAATGAGGCATCAGTACAACAATCTAATGGAAGAAAGCATGAAGAATGAGGCATCAGTACAACAATCTGCTGGAAGAAAGCATGAAGAATGAGGCATCAGTACCACAATCTGCCAGAAGAACTGAATTGGGGTTTTAAGGCGCACCAACACATGAAAGGTTATATGGCACCTAACAGGAATGAACATGCCAGGCTCATCCTCCACGTGCATCGAGATAAAATATGGAGAACGGGCCTAGAACCTTCTCACCCTGAACTGCAGAGTTGCTGCAAATTCTATTGTAGACACTCAATTTACGATCGAGCCACGTTATAGTTTTTTGCCACTGCTCTAGTGATATGAGCGAGATGGCACCTGAATCAATGCAGGGGTCATGATGAAGATTTTTAATGAGCATGAACAAGAAATGATAAAATGAACCTGCCAGAAGAAAACATGAAAAATGAGGCATCAGTACCACAACCCAACGGAAGGAAACATGAAGAATGAGGCATCGGTACCACAACCCACGGAAGGAAACATGAAGAATGAGGCATCGGTACCACAACCCAACGGAAGGAAACATGAAGAATGAGGCATCGGTACCACAACCCAACGGAAGAAAACATGAAGAATGAGGCATCGGTACCACAACCCGACGGAAGAAAACATGAAGAATGAGGCATCGGTACCACAACCCAACGGAAGGAAACATGAAGAATGAGGCATCGGTACCACAACCCGACGGAAGAAAACATGAAGAATGAGGCATCGGTACCACAACCCAATGGAAGGAAACATGAAGAATGAGGCATCGGTACCACAACCCAACGGAAGGAAATATGAAGAATGAGGCATCGGTACCACAACCCGACGGAAGAAAACATGAAGAATGAGGCATCGGTACCACAACCCAACGGAAGGAAACATGAAGAATGAGGCATCGGTACCACAACCCAATGGAAGAAAACATGAAGAATGAGGCATCGGTACCACAACCCAACGGAAGGAAACATGAAGAATGAGGCATCAGTACCACAACCCGACGGAAGAAAACATGAAGAATGAGGCATCGGTACCACAACCCAACGGAAGGAAACATGAAGAATGAGGCATCGGTACCACAACACAACGGAAGGAAACATGAAGAATGAGGCATCGGAACCACAACCCGACGGAAGAAAACATGAAGAATGAGGCATCGGTACCACAACCCAACGGAAGGAAACATGAAGAATGAGGCATCGGTACCACAACCCGACGGAAGAAAACATGAAGAATGAGGCATCGGTACCACAACCCGACGGAAGGAAACATGAAGAATGAGGCATCGGTACCACAACCCGACGGAAGAAAACATGAAGAATGAGGCATCGGTACCACAACACAACGGAAGGAAACATGAAGAATGAGGCATCGGAACCACAACCCAACGGAAGGAAACATGAAGAATGAGGCATCGGTACCACAACCCAACGGAAGGAAACATGAAGAATGAGGCATCGGAACCACAACCCAACGGAAGGAAACATGAAGAATGAGGCATCGGTACCACAACCCGACGGAAGAAAACATGAAGAATGAGGCATCGGTACCACAACCCAACGGAAGGAAACATGAAGAATGAGGCATCGGTACCACAACCCAACGGAAGGAAACATGAAGAATGAGGCATCGGTACCACAACCCAACGGAAGGAAACATGAAGAATGAGGCATCGGTACCACAACCCAACGGAAGGAAACATGAAGAATGAGGCATCGGTACCCCAACCCAACGGAAGGAAACATAAAGAATGAGGCATCGGTACCACAACCCAACTGAAGGAAACATGAAGAATGAGGCATCGGTACCACAACCCAACGGAAGGAAACATGAATAATGAGGCATCGGTACCACAACCCAACGGAAGGAAACATGAATAATGAGGCATCGGTACCACAACCCAACGGAAGGAAACATGAAGAATGAGGCATCGGTACCACAACCCAACGGAAGGAAACATGAAGAATGAGGCATCGGTACCACAACCCAACGGAAGGAAACATGAAGAATGAGGCATCGGTACCACAACCCAACGGAAGGAAACATGAAGAATGAGGCATCGGTACCACAACCCGACGGAAGAAAACATGAAGAATGAGGCATCGGTACCACAACCCAACGGAAGAAAACATGAAGAATGAGGCATCGGTACCACAACCCAACGGAAGGAAACATGAAGAATGAGGCATCGGTACCACAACCCAACGGAAGAAAACATGAAGAATGAGGCATCGGTACCACAACCCAATGGAAGAAAACATGAAGAATGAGGCATCGGTACCACAACCCAACGGAAGAAAACATGAAGAATGAGGCATCGGTACCACAACCCAACGGAAGAAAACATGAAGAATGAGGCATCGGTACCACAACCCGACGGAAGAAAACATGAAGAATGAGGCATCGGTACCACAACCCAACGGAAGAAAACATGAAGAATGAGGCATCGGTACCACAACCCAACGGAAGAAAACATGAAGAATGAGCATCGGTACCACAACCTTTTGAAAAAAAGCATGAAGAATGAGGCACCAGTACCACAACCTGACGGAAAAAAGCATGGTAAATAAAATACAGTGTGAAAAGAATAAAAATCACCCTATTCTTTTATTCATGAGCAAAATGTTTCACTGGCAAAAATGGTTAGACCCACAAGCTGTTTCAAGGTTTCAACTTGTCAGCCGTTACTTACCAGACTGTTGATGTGAGATATCAGCACAGAATTGGGAGGTGGGGTTATAACCCACAAAGTTACAACAACTCAGCCCATTTGATAT
This sequence comes from Cyrtodaria siliqua, assembly GCA_037043455.1. Taxonomy (NCBI): domain Eukaryota; kingdom Metazoa; phylum Mollusca; class Bivalvia; order Adapedonta; family Hiatellidae; genus Cyrtodaria; species Cyrtodaria siliqua. The sequence goes on from JAWPHD010004349.1 coordinate 123,722, forward strand.
TGCTTCTATGCCACAACACTGTCGATTGCCTGATATCTTTTCCTCGGGATTGAAGTATTGATGAACCTACAAAGAAAATAAATAAAGTGATTAATTTTTGTATAATAGATCATAATTTTAGACAAACAGAATCTTCGAATACTGAATTCCGCCTAATATAGCGCCTGGTCGCTATGCAAAATACCAAGAGGTGCTTTTATAAAATTTAAAAAAAAAGAAGATTTATTAGGATTATACAAAAGATTGAACCCTTCTCCTCAGATTGCAAGGCAAGCACCTAACCAGCTAGTTAGTAAGTACCTGTACATCTCCTGTATCACTGGTACAGCACAGTGACATGTCACTCTTGACGTACTGATGACCGCAGCATGACATGCCATCCCGGGGTGTGTAGGCCTGTCCCTGCACCCCACCCCCACAACAAACCATGGAGTCGGAGACCACAGCTCCTCCGCAACACTGTGCACCGTGTCTCTCATACAGCTTACCTGAAAAATTAATTATAAGAAATAAAACTATCATAACTATTATAAATAGTAATATTTGTAAACTGTACCCCCGGCCTGATCTGTAATTCATGTACGCAATACTTCCCACTGATGTGTAATCTAGGTAAACAATACTTCCCACCTGATGAGTAATCTAGGTACACAATACTTCCCACCTGATGAGTAATCTAGGTACACAATACTTCCCACCTGATGAGTAATCTAGGTACACAATACTTCCCACCTGATGTGTAATCTAGGTACACAATACTTCCCTACAATACTTCCCACCTGATGTGTAATCTAGGTACACAATACTTCACACTTGATGTGTAATCTAGGTACACAATACTTCCCACCTGATGTGTAATCTAGGTACACAATACTTCCCACCCGATGTGTAATCTAGGTACACAATACTTCCCACACGATGTGTAATCTAGGTACACAATACTTCCCACCTGATGTGTAATCTAGGTACACAATACTTCCCACCGGATGTGTATTCTAGGTACACAATACTTCACATCGGATGTGTAATCTAGGTACACAATACTTTCCACCCAATGTGTAATCTAGGTACACAATACTTCCCACATGAGGTGTAATCTAGGTACACAATACCTCACACCTGATGTGTAATCTAGGTACACAATACTTCCCACCGGATGTGTATTCTAGGTACACAATACTTCCCATCGGATGTGTAATCTAGGTACACAATACTTTCCACCCGATGTGTAATCTAGGTACACAATACTTCCCACCTGATGAGTAATCTAGGTACACAATACTTCCCACCTGATGTGTAATCTAGGTACACAATACTTCCCTACAATACTTCCCACCTGATGTGTAATCTAGGTACACAATACTTCCCACCCGATGTGTAATCTAGGTACACAATACCTCCCACCTGATGTGTAATCTAGGTACACAATACTTTCCACCCGATGTGTAATCTAAGTACACAATACTTCCCACCCGATGTGTAATCTAGGTACACAATACCTCACACCTGATGTGTAATCTAGGTACACAATACCTCACACCTGATGTGTAATCTAGGTACACAATACTTCACACCTGATGTGTAATCTCGGTACACAATACTTCACACCTGATGTGTAATCTAGGTACACAATACTTCTCACCTGATGTGTAATCTAGGTACACAATACTTCACACCTGATGTGTAATACAAATACACAGTACCCTATGGACCCTATGGAAAGCCAGTGCACCAAGCAATTCAGGAAATGCTTCATGTAAAATCCGTTATGCTAAATGCTTTATGTGAATTGCTTTACATAAATACTTTTTACCAAATGCTTTTTCAAAGTGCTTGCTAAATAAATAACGAGAAGCACTTGCTTCAAAGCAATGCGGTAATAAAATACATTATCTCTACTAAGATAAAATGGAAAATTGGTGCACCCTGCAACTTGTGGATTGCTTCTTACGAAATGATTTATGTTAAATACTTAATGCAATCTCCTTCATGCTTAATGCTTCATGCCAAATGGTTTACATAAAAAGGTTTATACGAAATGGTTGTTCCTATATGACCAATCAGACGCATTGTAAACAATTGTTCTCATTGGCCAAAAATGAACTCATTTTGTGTGAAGGATCAAACATTTCTTATAAAACATTTTGTACAAGGCATATAAACATTTTATAAAAAGCATGTGGCACTGACTTTCCACAGACCATAACACCCCTTACCTGATGTGCATGCATGCATTAAGCATTAAGTAATATTATATTAAACAGTCACAAATCAAGTACAGTTACACATTTTAATATCTTCGCATCATAGACCAATGAGACTCTATTAAACAGAATAATTCAAGCTAAAACATAATTATAACTACATCTTGCAACATCATGGTTTGTGAAATTAAGGGTTTGGAATTGGAATTAAACTAACAGGTGACTTACAGGTCTGAGACCATACAAGGGTTTATAAAAAGCTTCCTCAGGCCCTTTTAATGTTTTTCTCCTTTTTTTCATTTTTTTTTCATTGGTACGGTATGTAGCAGTTGGTGTTAAATTTTATCTCTATTGTTTAGAGCGCGTTTGAGCCAAAGGTTTCTTGGACTTTTCAGACAAAATTCATCTACTACCTAAACAAGTTGTATATCAGTGAAACAGACATATTTAGTGGTAAATAAAAATACCTTACTTTTCAAAATTGGTGAGAAATAAAAAGTTCACGTGCGAAAGCTGTTTTTGATGTCTCATTTTCAATGCAAAATTCTGCTGCATGAAAAATTTAAAAGAATTTTTATCCAAAAATGGTTTTAAATTGTTGGATATTAGTAAATTTAGACACCCTGAAAGTTGTATAGCAAAATATGACGGCTAACTAAAGTTATTTGACATTTCTTAATTTTCTGCTATCAAGGAATTTACATGGGAAAAGTGCCTTGAAAAGATATTTTTGGCTGTAAAATATTTATTTATCAACCGATTTTCAAAAGTAAAGTAGTTTTATTTACCACTAAAAATGCCAGTTCTAATGATATATAACTGATGTAAGTATTATTTAAATTGCTCAAGCTACTGCAGAAAAAGCTTTGGCTGAAACAAGCGCCCCAAACAATAGGGACTTCCAGTGTTTGTTCAAGCTACTCTTGAAGCTGTTTGTACTTGGTGCCATTACTACATGGTTCAGCAAACTATTTCAAGTGTCTACTACTCTGTTTCCAAGGAAGTGTTTTCTGATCTCTAGTCTACTATGTTCTTTGAAAAGTTTAAGACTATTTCTCCTAGTTCTAGTGTAATTAGCCATTTTTAATAGTTTGTTTCCACTAATTTTGTCATATCCTTGCAGTAACTTGAAAAATTTAGACAAGTTTACTCATAGCTACATGCAAGTGTTGCATGTATGCATACATTCCTTTTTTAAGCGCTACATATTTAGTGTAATGCACTGAGACCAAGCATAATTCATATACGAACCATAAATCTGTAAAATGCTGAAGATTAAAATCAGAAAGCAAAACCTATGCTTTTTCAGAATAATGAAAGTTAGCAATCATTGCCTAAATAAAGTAATAACAAACTGGCTTAACTATTTTAGTAAACTGAAAATATCTCTTTAAAGAAACTAATACGCCAAATAACAGCAAAATTACACTACAAAACCATTTATCAAAACTCTATCCAGGTTTTCAGGTCATATAATAATGTATATGTATCGATTTAAAGTACAGTTTTTTTCACGGGTTCTTAAAATGCCCGTGATTGAATATGCGTAAAATTAATAATGAGTTGTTAACTCTTAATTCGACGCTCCAGTTTTGGGGTTTGGCCTAGATGATTAAAGCCATTTATATTGTTTCTATGGAGTTTGGACTCTCAAAATATATAGTTATATTATATACCTTGTCGTCAGTAGGTTTAGAAACGGTTTACATAAGTTGTAATTTGGCTGTTGTTGGTGGGATAGCTGCTTTAAGAACATAATATATAATTTTACTTAAGAATTTAAGACTACGGTACTTATTTTTTAAGTGTAAATATTTTGAAATAAAAACAACAATACAATTTACCTCCACAGCAGATCTGAGCTCCATCAGTAGAGTAAGGAACAGTTCCACAACAGTTGTCTCCCCTGCCTATTGCTACACGATCCTCCTTATCATCAGGACAACATGTATCCCCGGGCAACACCTTCTCATATCTGTAGCAGAACCATTGTATTTAAACATTTTTTGATTTGTCTGATCTGCCCATTTAAAAAAAATGCATACTTAAATACTTTTTCGATTAAAGTAGTTCAATGTATCTTCCCCTGTCATAGTAGGAGTTGGACTCCCAACATCATTTTTAGAGGAAGAACTCTGTAAACAAAATAATTGTTAAAACTGATAGATGCTTCCCAAACTTGTAATTTATTTTCCTCTTATAGATTATCATCAAAATTCCTCCACTGGTTCAAAGTTATATGAAGGTTGGTTGGTTGGTTGAATGGTGTTTTACATAATTTTTTCAGCACATTTTAGGTTATATATGACGGTCAATTTGTTCGTGGTAGTTGCAGACCACCAACTGTTTCCTGCGAAGAACCAGTACTGTATTACCTCCCACCATCTGTAAGTTATAGGAAAGACAGGAAATGGGCGATGAAAAGACAAATGAACAATCAGACAGACTGCCATGAACAAACAAATGAACAATCAGACAGACTGCCATGAACAGACAAATGAACAATCAGACAGACTGCCATGAACAAACAAATGAACAATCAGACAGACTGCCATGAACAGACAAATGAACATTCACACAGACTGCCGGGCAAGTCTGACACTGCCTGTTCACCCTAAATCACCTGAAACTTTTGGGAAGATTTAAAATTCATCTTTCACATTTAAAAAGCATTGCTCTTGAACTGGGGTAAACATTTGATGACGGTAAAAAGACAAGCACCTGAATATGTGCCTGCTGTCAAAGAGGTATTCCAGACTCATACAACTCATGTTCATAACCAAGATTCCTTAGGCCATGCCAGATTGGACAAGGAAGCCAGTTTGAAGTGTGGAAAATTGACGACATAAGAACTTTTTGACAAACAGGAGTGAAAAATGCCCCCAAAGTGCATTTGACCTTTGACCTCCAAGTGTGACCCTCTGAGGTAAGGACCTGATTCTTATGCGCGACACACTTTTTCATAATGATTAACATTTGTGTGAAGTTTCATGAAATTCCCTTCAGTACTTTTGAAGTTATGGCTGAGACATGATTGTTTCGGACAAACAAACAGACTCATTAACGGATGGAGAGAATATGCGATACCGCGGCATAAAATATGGGCAAACAAATCATAAAAGTGTTTGGTATTTATACTCATAAATTTGTGGTATTTATGTCCATAAATGTGTATGGTATTTTTCACAAATGTGTGTGGTATTTATGTAAAAAATGTGTGTGGTATTTGTGGTATTTATATTCATAAATGTGTGTGGTAATTGTTAATAAATGTGTGTGATATTTATGTTCATAAATGTGTGTGGTATTTATGTTCATAAATGTGTGTGGTATTTATGTTTATAAATGTGTGTGGTATTTGTGTTCATAAATGTGTATGATATTTTGTTCATAAATGTGTGTGGTATTTATGTTCATAAATGTGTGTGGTATTTATATTAACAATTGTGTGTAGTGTATATAAAGTTACCTGTTATTACAGCACTGATAGTCTTGTATATAAGGGTAAAACTTGCCACCGCAGCAGACGTCACTGAGGTTGTTCATCCTGACATAGCCGGTACCACAACACTGGTAGCCAGCCTGGCTGTCATGAAGCACACCATTACAACATACCTGCATACAGTCATACATATTGAATATATACTTTATGGGTGCAACTTCCTGAAAAAGTATTTGGTAGCTAGCTGACCTCATTTTTTGGGACATTAATATCAGAATTATTTGTAAATGTTTCTAAGAAAAATAAAACTAATATAGTCGAAGCACCTATTTACAACATACTAGTATCTGAAACTGATCATGCATGTTGAAAATATACCAGTTCTGCAAACATGTCTATTTAAAATTGACTTGACGGGTGACTTCAGGAAAACATATTTCGTAGCTAGCTGACCTTTCTTGGAGCTCACTTATATCAGACTTATTTGTAAATGTATCTAAGAAAAGTCAAACAAAGGGCTATAATTCTGTAATAAATTAGGCAATCAACAATGGGTGATGTAGATGAACATATAGTCATCAGGTGTTATGCGTATATGAAGCAACCCATTCAAAATTGTTTGAGGAATGCAAGTTATAAAAATGTGTTACGTGACGGGATACAGATGTGTTACATGATGAGACTCGACGGGACGGGACATTATGGACAACATGATTCCCATATAGCCCCAACTTCACTTTGTGAAAACGGGGGTATTATTATTATCCTTGATTCATAACAAAAGAACTGTGCCTATTCTATTAGCCTATATACTACAGAGGTTAGTGGGTATAGAATCACTTGGGTAAAAATGTAAATTTAAAATGAAATTGATGATTACATTTTGACTTTTCTCTCTAAAATTTATTATAATAGCAAATATTCATATCTCAGTTTATTGTGAGAGTATGAATTTTCCGTTTCAAAAACACGCTTCATTCTGTCAGTAAAGAATCATTTTTTCTAAGAGGTGTTAGTCATAAAGTTTGCATAAAAAAATGCAATGTATACATATGATATATCTTCCAGCCTGGAAAATATTAAAATAATCTAAATATAGGAGTTCAGAAAACTTTAACAGAAAATGATTCTTTACTACTGATGATTCTATGCACTCTAATGCACTGTATTATATGCCCAGATTTTGAGATGTTTTGTGATGGAATTATATTTTACTGAGTAAATTTGGATTGACATCCAGATTTGTCCAGATTGAGTTTAGTCCCTTCAAAAGAAAGTAATCTTGTGTCAGTTAGGAATACAAATCTGAATTATGATAAAAAGTCTTGAAACCTTGGCACCAGAGTAGCATGTAGATCCACACAGATTCTGTAATATTCCACACTGTACGTAAGTACACTTTGTTAATTCTGGGCTTATTGTCACCTCCGGTCTGAAATACAGAGAACAGGTAGATCTTACTCACTTATAGTAAGAATAGTATTAGAATTGTTACACGGTCCAAGTTAATGGAAATGTTAAAAAAACGTTTAGTTGCAGTTATAAACATGACTGAGTAACAAATTTAAAGCTCCAAAACCCTACGATTTAATTGAGTATAATATGACGTTATTAATTAAGTGTTTTCATATTGGCCTGTTCTTGGTCCAAGGACTGTCATACAGGCCAAAGGCCGCGGGCCAATATCACAGGCCAATATCACAGTCCGAGGATCAATAACTTGGACAATATGAAAACACTTAATGACAATTTTATTAACTTCCATTACAGAAGAATTTTATTTTAATAACATTATTTTGACACGATTTGCATTAATTTATAGTAGCGTTAATTAAATTAGTTTATAAGTTGATAAGCGAGCGTTAATGACGTCACTTAACGCGAATGACGTTACTTAAGTCATATTGGCGAGTTTCTTCATACTGGACTTGTTTTTTTCATATTGGCCGACTTCCGGTTCATATTTGGCCGAGTTTCTAGTAAAACACGGCTAATATAGTTCAGTTAATAATTAATGGTACGAGCACCATTTGCAGAGTATTTCATTTAATTACAGCACAGCTTACATGCACATAAAATAGATCATAGTACGTAGAAACCAACATGAACACAGTCATATATAAGTCACTATTTAATATAGGATGCTAGATGTTCAATATTGTTTAACTTTTGTGTGTTGGTGTAATAAAACCAAATTCAAATCATTATTGTTTCAATAGAAATATATATTTTTTTTAAAAATTGCTATATTTTTACTGTGCAATACCTATTCAGGTATTAATGAACATAGCGAGTTGGAATTATGATTATTTGAAAGAAAAAATTCTAAACTAGCAACAACAACAACTTACATCTCAGCACACAGTTTGATCTCCCGTCTCCGGAGGTCATACCTCAGTACAATACCGTTTGGCTGTATCGGGGCCTGCCACATGACGCTCATCTGGTACGGACTGAGGGGCAGCACCCTGGGGGAGGCCATGTTCTGGGGAAGGGCCTCGAGGGTGGAGCCCAGCACCTTGTCACTCTTCACACAGTCAAACACTGTACACACCTCCAACTGTAGGGAACCATTAAGAACATTTTGAAAATAACAATTCAGGTATTAACTACGTCTTAGTCTGTAATAAAACAATATATAAAAGTTAGCAAGATGATGTGATTATTCATTTTAAATTTCACATTAAAGGGGCAATGTCCATAACTTTTAGCTTATAAAACACAAAATAATTACGTGGCAAACATTACACATTTATTGAATATGTACTAAATAAAAACTAGATCGATGGAATTCAATAGCAGTATAAATAAAAAGAAGTGAACGCGCAGCCCAAATTAAAATTACACTCGCAAGTATTAATAGAGAGTGCTCCCAACTGAGCTAAGCGGGATATTTATATTACGTAATACATACTATATAGAAAACCTAATGCACTAATGGATGTCACGTAATCAGCAGAAACTGTAAATATTGTGGGACCGCATTATTTACAAAAAATAAATAAAACTTTTTTGTTAAACTCACGAATATATTACTACAGACTTATTTGGGTCTATGCTCCTGTTGTCATGCATACATTCCACTGAATTAAAATCAGACTGTTACTTGGTAATCCTCAATATCTGCTTACTTATGGACAGTGTCCCTTTAAGTTGAGAACTGAAATAATTCTACTGAACATATAGAATTAAAAAAAAAAAATGTTGTTGAGCCATCAGCCTGTTTACTTTATCACATTTAACAAGAAAATACAAAAATATAAATTTTATTTTATGAAGGCTAATAAAAAAGAATCTTTCATATCAGAACAAAATTGTACTCTATGACATGACAACGTGAGTAATTTGTCATCGCTGATCATGAATGTGGTAAGGTTTATTTGCTACCAACCTCTATTTCATAGACTGTGTAGGGCTGTAAATCAGTGAGGACATATGACCCTGGTATGGTGAGGCCAGTCTCTTTCTTCTCCCCGTTGTTATAGATGTTGTACCCAGTTATCTGGCCGTTGGGTTTCATAGGGGCCATCCAGGAAACTCGGATTGCCGTTTCACTGACAATACTCAGTGTAGGCAGGTCCACACCTTCTGGTGCTGTGGTAAAAATATGATGATAAAATCAGAAACATTGACCTTGACATTGAATAACATGCCTTAAAATCAAAAGGTACCTTCCTTTGGGCCATAACATACCTGTATAAAGCAGTTTGGTTAACATCTATTTATTATATCAACTTAAGTTATCTGTTTGCAGGAGATGGTTATTTGTCTGCAATAATACCAACCCCAGTTACAAAGTAACAAACTTATATGGTGGTATCAGGCTTGAGAAAAACTCCCCATCTGCAAGAAACATAAAGTCTTGCAAGACAGCATGCATACCAGGAAAGGTTGATTATATCTAAATTGTAAATTATTGTAAGTGAAAACCCTTAAATTACAGCTATCTTTTTGTGTTAGTTTCTTGCATGGCAGTTTCTTTCATGGCAGTTTCTCTAATCACAGTTTCTCTCATAACAGTTGCTCTCATGACAGTTTCCTTCATCACAGTTTCTCTCATGGCAGCTTCCCTCATGACAGTTGCTCTCATGACAGTTTCCTTCATCACAGTTGCTCTCATGGCAGTTTCCCTCATGACAGTTGCTCTCATGACAGTTTCCCTCATCACAGTTGCTCTCATGGCAGTTTCCTTCATCACAGTTTCTCTCATGGCAGTTTCTATGATCACAGTTGCTCTCATGGCAGTTTCCCTCATCACAGTTGCTCTCATGGCAGTTTCTATCATCACAGTTGCTCTCATGGCAGTTTCCCTCACATGACAGTTGCTCTCATGACAGTTTCCCTCATCACAGTTGCTCTCATGGCAGTTTCCTTCATCACAGTTTCTCTCATGGCAGTTTCTATCATCACAGTTGCTCTCATGGCAGTTTCCCTCATCACAGTTGCTCTCATGGCAGTTTCTATCATCACAGTTGCTCTCATGGCAGTTTTCCTCATCACAGTTGCTCTCATGGCAGTTTCCCTCATGGCAGTTTCTATCATCACAGTTGCTCTCATGGCAGTTTCCCTCATGACAGTTGCTCTCATGACAGTTTCCCTCATGACAGTTGCTCTCATGGCAGTTTCCTTCATCACAGTTTCTCTCATGGCAGTTTCTATCATCACAGTTTCTCTCATAGCAGTTTCTATCATCACAGTTTCTCTCATGGCAGTTTCCCTCATCACAGTTTCTCTCATGGCAGTTTCCTTCATCACAGTTTCTCTCATAGCAGTTTCTATCATCACAGTTTCTCTCATAGCAGTTTCTATCATCACAGTTGCTCTCATGGCAGTTTCTATCATCACAGTTTCTCTCATGGCAGTTTCTATCATCACAGTTGCTCTCATGGCAGTTTCCCTCATCACAGTTTCTCTCAAGGCAGTTTCCTTCATCACAGTTTCTCTCATGGCAGTTTCTATCATCACAGTTTCTCTCATAGCAGTTTCTATCATCACAGTTTCTCTCATGGCAGTTTCCCTCATTGCAGTTTCTATCATCACAGTTCTCTCATAGCAGTTTCTATCATCACAGTTTCTCTCATGACAGTTTCTCTCATGGCAGTTTCTCTCATGGCAGTTTCCCTCATCACAGTTGCTCTCATGGCAGTTTCTATCATCACAGTTGCTCTCATGGCAGTTTCTATCATCACAGTTGCTCTCATGGCAGTTTCCCTCATGACAGTTTCTCTCATGACAGTTTCTCTCATGGCAGTTTCTCTCATGGCAGTTTCTATCATCACAGTTGTTCTCATGGCAGTTTCTATCATGACAGTTTCTTTCATGGCAGTTTCTCTCATAACAGTTACTCTCATGGCAGTTTCTCTCATGACAGTTTCTCTTATCAGTTTCTCTCATGACGGATTCCCTCATCATAGTGCTCTCATGGCAGTTTCCCTCATTACAGTTGCTCTCATGGCAGTTTCCCTCATCACAGTTTCTCTTATGACAGTTTCCTTCATCACAGTTTCTCTTATGACAGTTTCCCTCATCACAGTTGCTCTCATGACAGTTGCTCTCATGACAGTTTCCCTCATCACAGTTGCTCTCATGGCAGTTTCCCTCATCACAGTTTCTCTCAAGGCAGTTTCCTTCATCACAGTTTCTCTCATGGCAGTTTCTATCATCACAGTTTCTCTCATAGCAGTTTCTATCATCACAGTTTCCCTCATGACAGTTTCTCTCATGGCAGTTTCTATCATCACAGTTGCTCTCATGGCAGTTTCCCTCATTACAGTTGCTCTCATGGCAGTTTCTCTCATAACAGTTACTCTCATGGCAGTTTCTCTCATGACAGTTTCTCTTATCAGTTTCTCTCATGACAGTTTCCCTCTTCATAGTTGCTCTCATGGCAGTTTCCCTCATTACAGTTGCTCTCATGGCAGTTTCCCTCATCACAGTTTCTTTCATGGCAGTTTCTCTCATAACAGTTACTCTCATGGCAGTTTCTCTCATGACAGTTTCTCTTATCAGTTTCTCTCATGACAGTTTCCCTCCTCATAGTTGCTCTCATGGCAGTTTCCCTCATTACAGTTGCTCTCATGGCAGTTTCCCTCATCACAGTTTCTCTTATGACAGTTTCCTTCATCACAGTTTCTCTTATGACAGTTTCCCTCATCACAGTTGCTCTCATGGCAGTTTCCCTCATCACAGTTGCTCTCATGGCAGTTTCTATCATCACAGTTTATCTCATGACAGTTTCTCTCATGACAGTTTCTCTTATCAGTTTCTCTTATGACAGTTTCCCTCATCACAGTTGCTCTCATGGCAGTTTCCCTCATCACAGTTGCTCTTATGGCAGTTTCTATCATCACAGTTGCTCTCATGGCAGTTTCCCTCATCACAGTTGCTCTCATGGCAGTTTCCCTCATCACAGTTTCTCTTATGGCAGTTTCTATCATCATAGTTTCTTTCATGGCAGTTTCTCTCATAACAGTTTCTCTTATGACAGTTTCTCTCATGAAAGTTTCTCTTATCAGTTTCTCTTATCACAGTTTCCCTCATTACAGTTGCTCTCATGGCAGTTTCCCTCATGACAGTTGCTCTCATGGCAGTTTCTATCATCATAGTTTCTCTCTAATTGTAGTTTGTCTCTCATGGCAGTTTGTCTCACATGGCAGTTTGTCTCATTGCAGTTACTTTCTCATGACAGCTTCTCTTATGGCAGTTCCCCTCATTGCAGTTTCTCTCATCATAGTTTGTCTCTAATTATGGCAATTTCTCTCATGACAGTCTCTATCTCATGACAGCTTCTCTCATGGCAGTTTCTCTCTCATGGCAGTTCTCTCATGGCAGTTTGTCTCTCATGGCAGTGTCTCTATAACTGTAGTTTGTCTGTCATGGCAGTTTTTCTCATGGCAATTTCTATCTCATGACAGCTTCTCTCATGGCAGTTTCTCTCTCATGGCAGTTTCTCTCTCATTGCAGTTTCTCTCATGGCAATTTCCCTCATGGCAGTTTATCTCTCATGGACATTTCTCTCTCATGGCAGTTTGTCTCTCATGGCAGTTTCTATCATCATAGTTTCTCTCTAATTGTAGTTTGTCTCTCATGGCAGTTTGTCTCGCATGGCAGTTTGTCTCATTGCAGTTTCTTTCTCATGACAGCTTCCCTTATGGCAGTTCCTCTCATGGCAGTTTCTCTCATCATAGTTTGTCTCTAATTGTAGTTTGTCTCTCATGGCAATTTCTCTCATGACAGTCTCTATCTCATGACAGCTTCTCTCATGACAGTTTCTCCCTCATGGCAGTTTCTCTCTCATGGCAGTGTCTCTATAACTGTAGTTTCTCTCTCATGGCAGTTTCGCTCTCATTGCAGTTTCTCTCATTGCAATTTCTCTCATGGCAGTTTCTCTCTCAAGGCCATTTCTCTCTCATGGCAGTTTGTCTCTCATGGCAGTTTGTCTCATGGCAGTTTCTATCTCATGACAGCTTCTCTCATTGCAGTTTCTCTCATGGCAGTTTCTCTCTCATTGCAGTTTTTTTTCTTATGGCAGTTTCTCTCTCATGACAGTTTCTCTCATGGCACTTTATCTCATGGCAGGTTCTCTCTCATGGCAGTTTCTCTCTCAAGGCCATTTCTCTCTCATGGCAGTTTGTCTCTCATGGCAGTTTCTCTCATGGTAGTTTCTATCTCATGACAGCTTCTCTCATTGCAGTTTCTCTCATGGCAGTTTCTCTCTCATTGCAGTTTAATTTCTCATGGCAGTTTCTCTCTCATGACAGTTTCTCTCATGGCACTTTATCTCATGGCAGGTTCTCTCAATGCAGTTTCTCTTATGTCAGTTTCTCTCATGGCAGTTTCTCTCTGATTGTAGTTTCTCTCATGGCAGTTTGTCTCATCAAAGTCTCATGGCAGTTTCTCTCTCATGACAGTTTCTCTCATGGCACTTTATCTCATGGCAGGTTCTCTCAATGCAGTTTCTCTTATGTCAGTTTCTCTCATGGCAGTTTCTCTCTGATTGTAGTTTCTCTCATCTCAGTTTATTCTTGGCAGTGGTACTTCCAACAGTCACCCCATTGCCTCACAAGACAGTGATCTCTCTATGCAGTTTTCTCCCAAAGCAGTCACCACAGGGTTTTCTCAAGCCAGTTGTCCCAGTGGTCTCTGAATGCAATCAAATCTTCTTTTTTTTCTTTTTTTATTATGTCTTATAAATTCAACCAAACTTTGTGTAGTACTTCACCACATCATAACAATGTGCAAGAGCAACATTATTTTTGACTCCGCCCCAGGGGTCAAAAGGTCAAATACACTAAAAATTCAACTAATTAACCACTAGGCGGAATTCAACCAAATTTAGTGTATGACTTCCCCACATCATAACAACGTGCAAGAGCAACACTATTTTTGACTCCGCCCCAAGGTGCCCGCACCAGGGGTCAAAATGACAAATACACTAAAATTTCAAAATTGCTAGGGAGCTATGTTATTGTTTATCATGATGTATGGCAGATACAAACTTTGGGGGTTGATTGGCATATTGCCAGGGATGTGCATGAGACTTTTGAGAAATTTTCATGCAATATCGGAAAACGGAGCTAGGGGAGATAATCCATGCATCTCTGACTTGCACTTCAAAAAGGTGGGGATCTGCGATGGCTTACCATCGACTACATCTAGTTATCTCTTAAATTGTTCTCAAAAGAAATCTGCTAGAGTTTTTACAAATATTTAAAAATAAACCCTTGTAGTCTATCAAGATCTCATCATGTCATGTAATTCCATATAAAATCACTGTTCATGCTTACCTCCATCCAATGTAGTGACACAGACTGGTTCATTTAAATGCTTACCTCCATCCAGCGTAGTGACACAGACTGGATCACTTTAATGCTTACCTCCATCCAATGTAGTGACACAGACTGGATCACTTTAATGCTTACCTCCATCCAGCGTAGTGACACAGACTGGATCACTATTCATGCTTACCTCCATCGAATGTAGTGACACAGACTGGATCATTTTAATGCTTACCTCCATCCAGCGTAGTGACACAGACTGGATCACTGTTCATGCTTACCTTCACCCAGTGTAGTTGCACAGATTGGATCACTGTTGATGCTTACCTCTATCCAGCGTAGTGACACAGACTGGATCACTGTTATGCTTACCTTTATCCAGAGTAGTGACATAGACTGGATCATTGTTTATGCTTACCTCCATCTAGTGTAATGAAATAGACTGGATCAGTGTTTTGCTTACCTCCATCCAGTGTATTGACATAGACTGGGATCACTGTTATGCTTACCTTCATCCAAAGTAGCGACCTAGACTGGATCATTGTTTATGCTTACCCAATCTAGGGTAGTGACATAGACTGGATCAGTGTTTATGCTTGCCTCCATCCAGTGTAGTGAAATAGACTGGATCAGTGTTTTGCTTACCTCCATCCAGTGAAGTGACATAGACTGGATCACTGTTAATGCTTACCTCCAACCAGTGTAGTGACATAGACTGGATCAGTGTTAATGCTTACCTCCAACCAGTGTAGTGACATAGACTGGATCAGTGTTAATGCTTACCTCCAACCAGTGTAGTGACATAGACTGGATCAGTGTTTTGCTTACCTCCATCCTGTGTAGCGACCTAGACTGGATCATTGTTTATGCTTACCCAATCTAGTGTACTGACATAGACTGGATCAGTGTTTTGCTTACCTCCATCCAGTGTAGTGACATAGACTGTATCATTGTTTTGCTTACCTCCATCCAGTGTAGTGACATAGACTGGATCATTGTTTTGCTTACCTCCATCCAGTGTAGTGACATAGACTGGATCATTGTTTTGCTTACCTCCATCCAGTGTAGTGACATAGACTGGATCATTGTTTTGCTTACCTCCATCCAGTGTAGTGACATAGACTGGATCACTGGTGATGTATGCCCCGCCATGTATAGTGATCATCACAGTAGTGTAGTACTGTGTGTTTGGGGTCAGGTCGGTAAACGTCGCACTGGAGTTAGAAGGGTCAAGGTCGCGGGTGTAGTTCCTTAGATTACTTAACAACTTCACTGTGTACATCTTTACACTACCCTGCAGGTCAACCTCATCTGAAACGTAACACACATAATTAATAAGTTTGGTGGTGGAAGAAATTAGTTCAATAGAATCAATAGATATTATTAATATTTGTGAGTCTAACATATTTAAGCACAATAGTATACCAAAAAAACATTGTAATTTAGTATTCCATGTTCTGCGTGCAATAAATGAAAACATACAAGCCCCATTAGAGGCAGGGGAATAACTAATCTGATAAGAAAATTAGTTTTTGACAGAATTATAAGTACCCGAGTATATGTGTAGCTAGCTGATCAAGGGATATTGCTTTCAAACATACCCAGGACTCCAGGAAGGCAATTTAATAAACGTCAATGGGTGAATCCTTTTTCCAAAAATTGTTTCTTTAAACACAATTGGCATCTATGGGTGTGTGTTCAATGTAAAAAATGCCTTCCTGGGGACCCATGTAATTTTAATGGAATAGCCCGAAGCAAAAATATTCACAATCTTAGCTATTAGAATCCAACAACATCATTCATATTCAAACATATATCATTGACAACTTACTTGGAGTCACCCATGACACCCCGATGACCGTGTGACTGACAGGTGTCGCTGTAACCGCGGCAGCTCTTCTCGGGAATCCCCCGAATGTTGTGACATCAGGTGTAGCATCACTGGTCAACTGACCTATATCATTGTAGACCGTGAGGCGATAACTGAAGGTTGTGTACATCGGCAGACCACGGTCCTCATAGTATGTTCCCGTACCTACGTAGATACTGGACCATAATGCACCGGTTGTGTTCACATTAGCTGAAAGAAAGAATTTAACAAAATCATATTATATATATAAATAACAAAAATTTCAGTGATGTAAGAAGAATAAATATCGAAGGAACATTTAAAACTATAGGACGCATAGTTATATAAGGGCTATTCCACTAAAACATACCCAGGACCCCAGGAAGGCAATTTAATAAACATCTATGTGTTAACCTTATTTTCTGAAATATGGTTCTTTAAAATCAATTTTGCATATATGGGTGGGTGTTCAATTTCAAAAGTGCCTTCCTGGGGTCCCATGTATGTTTTAATGGACTAGTTCTTAGCGATTTTCCTTGAATTTAATACAGGTTTGTCTCACCAGAAGGCCGTAATACGTAACACATATGATTATATTCGTTTAATCAAAGTTCACAAAATACATATAAACAGACACTTCATACTTACGATTTAATGGTTGACGTATAAGCAGTTTGGAGAGTTCATATCTGATATTTGGTCCATTAGGCTTTCCTGGTCCCTGCCAGACAAGGGAGATCATTGACTGTGACACAGGTGTCGCCTCTGGGGGTAGCTGGTCCCCGGGAACTGTAGCATGGGTCCGCACATTGACCGGTGAACTCTGGGTACAACCCCCACCTGAAAATGCAGACGAAACAATTATGCTTGTTGTGAAACATATAAGCGTTTTTAAAACAAAATCTCCTGGAATGCTAACAAATATTTCAAAGTAACATTCAAAACAGTCTATTAAATCATTTTAGAATTATTTTATTATTAGAAGTTTGTGTTTCTGGATTTCAAAAACCTCATTACTCAATGTCAAATAAAACCTCAATGTGTTCTGAGAATGTAATGAGTTTTAAATTTATAACTGGTTTCATTGATCTAATTTTTATCACTGAACCAATCAGAGTGCTTCATTCATATTTTCATTTGGTTGTTTCTATCATGACATCACACGCTGCTATTATGACTGCCAGTCCATGAGAGAAACATCACTTTCTGATATTATGACATCACACCCTGGTATTATGACATCTTGTCATGCTATTATGATGCAACTCAGTGTGTTCTCAGAACTGATTGAGCCTTTTAATTGCTGTGAGAAACAGACTAAGACTGTTTGTATCACTCATTGAGTAATGAGTTTCTTGAAACCAAGAATCACAAAATTCTAAAAATAAAATAATTCTAAAATGATTTAATAGACTGTTTTCAAATGTCTATTTACCAAAATTTCAAAAACAACCATCGACTTCCTCGAAAGTATATACCAACAGATCATGATAACATATTAAAATATTCATTTATATTTGAATTCACGTCACCAAAGGAACTGCCCTTATTTGAGTTGGAAAAGGTAAATGTTGTTTTGTTACAGGGTGGCCACAGGAATCTCAAAATAAAATTCCCTGATTATTCCCTGTACCAGCATTGGGTTTCCCTGATTAACATAGGAACATATACATATAGCTTTTTTTCCACATTTTTATGTGCTTCTTTATTTCGTATACACCATTTAACCAAAATAATACCATCTAAAATGTTTACAATTGATGTATTATTTAATTTATTAATATGGAAATCGTTTTTATGGAAAAGTATTTTTCTATCATTAAACTTTTCTTCTTTTTTTCTGCCTGAACGTTAATTTTTGTTTTGTGTAAGGTAGTACAGAACTAAAATTCCCTGATTTTTGCATTTTTTCGAATTCCCTTATTATTCCCTGACTTTTCCCTGACTTTTCCCTGATTTTTGCATTTTTTCAAATTCCCTTATTTTTCCCTGCAGTGAATTTGTCTTGGCCATTTTCCCTGGCCACTCTGTTGTCAAGACGACGATAATGATGATGATGATGATGATGAGATGATGATGATAATGATGAGCATACATACTTGTACAAGCTGTCACCGTAACGGAGTATTCTGTGTAGGCTTCCAGGCCCTCAAACAGCACTGATGTGATTGACATGTTCCGTATCTCTATTCGTGGTTCGGGCAGACGTACTGTGTAGAACTCGATGACACCATTAGGCTGGAGGGGTGGCTCCAAGCTCACATTCATGACGGCTGGGCCCATAATGCGTATAACTGGTACCTTCACACCTGCCGGACCTGTGGTTATTATTTATTATAGAATACCCATTAATTTTAGGGATATAAAGTAACAATTTTATTCAATTCATTTAATTCTCGACGCAAACTCAAAATACCTTGTGGTGGTAAGATAAACAGATCATTTTTTGCAAAGGGGATCGACAAAGCAGCGAACAAAACTGAATAGAATGTTGTTTAACCAATCAACACATCATAGGTTATTTAGAGATGCCCCAGACAAAGGGGAAGGGTACATAGGAATCCAGGAACCTGCCCTACTTTACTAACACATAGATTTCTATGGTTCTTTTACGTGCTTGGAATACAGATTTCGATACAAGGGACCACCTGGTTTACATCCCCTTCCAAACGATGATGCTAAGACAAAGTGTCTTGCCAAGAACACACCGAAAAAACTCAGTGGTTCCAGCGAGACTTGAACCCAGGTACTTTGGATTTTAATTCCACTATACTATCCACCTGGCCACACTAGTCCTTTGGCAGACAAAATTGTATAGACATACCGAATAGACAATGGACAAAGACAAAGACAACACTTTATATCCATTCTACATTTAATGTTGTGAAAAACTGTTCAGTTTTTTGTATTCAAAATATGTTTAACTTACGTGAAGACATGGTCATGACACTTTTCCATGCACTGAACCCATTCCCCGCCCCATTGGTCACAATCAGACGATACTCGTACTCCGTGTGGGGGGTCAGTATGCTGTCCTCATCCACATACTTCAGTGGACTGTCTGCACCCAGTGACACAATGGTCGTCACAGCTACCATGTCAGGCAGACGGCGTTCCAGGGTATAAAGGGAGATTACTCCATTGGGTGAAGCAGGTGGTGTCCATGTCAGTTCTACGGATGCTGGTGTCAGGGAGACTATAGTAGGGGCAATAACAGCTTCAGGATCTTAAATGAAATTAATGTTTGCATATATATATATTAAAAAAAGAAGAAACATTTCATCCGAGAATTATTTTTATGATGAAGTATATATGAAGTAAAACTAAATACTGATCTTCCTCAGAACAAAAACAAGGTAATGTCAAGTAAGGCTATACTGTGAAATAGTGATTTACATTGTATGTATGAAGATGCAATTGTGGTCTAAATTTGGCAGCCATAGTTCCAGAAGCAAGTTAGAAACTGAGTTAAATACATAGAGAAACCTTTACCAAAAGCATGACTCCAGACAGCGAAAAAATGAAATAATAAAATACAAGATGATGAACAAAGCAGTCCCTAGTTTGCTTGTAGTCTGTAGTTTCTATATGCCTGGCAAAACAGACTTTAGATGGTGAGCTAATGTCAAAATGCTGTCTTTATTACATGTTGTAATCTTACTTATTTGACAATTTATAAAGTCCTTAAATTTTACAATATGACTCTTTTTATCTATATAATAAAAACAAACAAACTCTGATGTGAACTTACAGTCTTCGAGAGTCTTGACCGCCGTAGAGGGAGAGCTCTTGGTACACCCCCCGACTGTACACACCTCCACCACAAATGTGTAGTATGTATACGGCTTCAGTGAGTCTGCTCTCAGTAACGTCACATTGCCAGCAGTCTGCAACACCACATGTAAAGCTATATGAGGTAAGTTAGATGGCCGTAGCCAGAATGACTAGCTGCAGGGGGTCAAAGTTGAGTTAGGACATGGTGACTGTATTTTAGTAAGACTGGTGATACCGGTAGTTGTATATCAGTGGCGTAGCTGCACTAAGGCCTGCCCGGGCCTGCAGATTATTCTGGGAAATCTCGAAACTGCACCAGCAAGTGCCAGAAACACTCTATTTATCAAAATTTTCCTGGAGGAGGATGCCTCTACAGAGCTCTGAAATTAAGTGGGCCTGCAGCTTCAAAAAGGCCAGCTACGCCCCTGTAATATGTATGTATGAAAATAAAAACTAAAAACAAGTAGGTCAATATTGAGCATGACGATCAGTATAATGTGACTATAATGTGACCATAATGTGACTATAATGTGACTATAATGTGACCATAATGTGACTATAATGTGACTATAATGTGACTATAATGTGACCATAATGTGACCATAATGTGACAATAATGTGACTATAATGTGACTATAATGTGACCATAATGTGACTATAATGTGACTATATTGTGACCTTAATGTGACCATAATGTGACTATAATGTGACCATAATGTGATTATAATGTGACCATAATGTGACCATAATGTGACTATAATGTGATCATAATGTGACCTTAATGTCCATAATGTGACTATAACGTGACTATAATGTGACTATAATGTGACGATAATGTGACGATAATGTGACTATAATGTGACTATAATGTGACCATAATGTGACCATAATGTGACTATAATGTGACCATAATGTGATTATAATGTGACCATAATGTGACTATAATGTGATCATAATGTGACCATAATGTCCATAATGTGACTATAACGTGACTATAATGTGACGATAATGTGACGATAATGTGACGATAATGTGACTATAATGTGACCATAATGTGACCATAATGTGACCATTATGTGATGACCATAATGTGACCATAATGTGACTATAATGTGACTATAATGTGACTGGGTGCGTTATAATGTCGTGTCTACAGCCTGATATTCCAGTGTGGCAGCACTATAAAGTTGAGTATAAAGCTCACCGTTACAAGTAGAAACCGTGAAATTGTTAAAAGTGATGTTAAAACACCATAAAACACCATAAATGCATTTGTTTATTTTTAAATAATTCTGAAAACAATCAGTATGACTTACCGACTCCCTGTACTGACCATTCTGGTAGACTTTGTATTCTGTGATTATACCATTGGGAGTTAAGGGTGGGTCCCAAACGAGGTTTATATACCGTGGACCTGATCCGACAACCTGCGGGGTGTTAAACCCAGCTGGCCCTGTAAAATGAAGATTCAACACAGAATTCATGATAAACACAAATGACTAAAAAATCCAAACAATAACTATATAATTTACAAATTCACTTCAGTCTTATATTCAAAGACACATTAGTTTCTTGGATAATAAACAAAATGGTAAGAATAAAAGCTTTCAATCATTGAACAGAATCATTTTAACAGGTTAATATATTCAATAACTGAAAATGTTCAATAAATCATGGCAGATATAAAGGTTGTTTTTTTACTTTCTTTTTAAACTGAAAGAATTTAGTATTTTTAAACTGAAGATTTTTTTTTAGATCATATTTAGTACTGTTAAAATAATTATTTTTTATATCATTAGTTTTTATTTATATAAGTTACCTCTGTGGAAGGGTCAAAATTACGAAAATCTCATACCGGGATTATAAGAATTTTTCATGGGTATCCGGTGACGATAGGGAGTTCCAACCCGAGGTAGAAGTGTTTTTATCAGAGCCGAGGCTCTGCCAACCCGAGGTATTAGCCTCGGTTCTAATTAAAACACTTATACCGAGGGTTGGAATTCCCTATCTGAACCGAATACCTGCATATTTGCATACCGGATGTTGATGCGCGTGTAACTTTTATCTTTACTCATAAAGATAAGACTTTCCATCCCCCATGTAAAACATGGATAGCCTTATCCGGTATGCAAGAATTCCCTATTTCACATGCATAAACTCATGATGGATTATTTTTCTCCCATTGACTTTATGCTAGAATAGCTAATGTGACGTCATGACGTTTCATGTAAGAGTCACCGTATACATGTCATGTAAGATTGAGTTTTCTTGCATACCGAACAAGGATATCTGTCATTTTACCGGGGCTAGATATTTCCATCTCACCCTAGGGTCGAGATAAAATTCACGCCACCAACATCTGGTATGCAGAAAAACATGTAATGAAAAGCTGTTCTACTCGGTCTTCAGAAATAGTGCTTACTATCTTGTCTGGTAGTAGCGGTGACCCAGTCTGATCTTGTCGCACCATTGGAATTCTCAGCAACCAGTCTGAACTCATATTCCTTGTAGGCAACAAGATTTTCTTTTGTGTATGTAAATGATGTAGTAGGTCCAAAAATACTGAAATGAATAAAATAATTGGTCTCAAATAGTTAGTTTGATGCTTGGTGTCAAAATTTAAAACACAAGAGCCATTAAAAAAAGCATAATATTTTATGTCAAATAAATCTGCATTTTTTAGAATTTCTAATACTTTAGAAATATATTTGAGTATAAATAAAAAGAACAAATGATACATATAATTTTACTTACTCTTCAACAAATGCGCCTATTGTTTTCTCCCTGAACTGTAAAATATAAAGGGCCTTGTCCATGGAATTCTCCCTACCTACAGGTATCCAGGTGGCCGTGATGGTCGTTGGAGTCTGCGACAACAATGACGGAGACTTTACACCATCAGGGGCTGTAAGAAGAAGGTATTTGTAGCACTATATGAAGGACATAATATTATATATACTAATGGAAAAAGGAAAAGGAACTCAGGATATTCCGTTACAAAATGTATATACTGCACACATAATTCCACATAATATTCCAAAGAAATCTTACTGTGCATTTCAAGGTGCCTGTACATCAAATATGAATCAAGCTTTTTTTTATTACTTGCTATATGTTTTCATACCTGATATGATACCCGTATAATTCAGACAGCATGACATAAAACTGGCACAGAAAACAAAAATGTATTTAAGAATTGATTCCCATTTTTCCGGCGTCTTATGCAGTAATAAACAGAAAATTCCTTGAAGCATGATAGCGTGTAATGGTAAATTTGCCATTCGCTCCCGGCGTTTGAAAATGCGTTAAAGTAAAAAAAAAACGCGAATGAGTTCTTATATTTACTTAACCTGTAGTTACATCTACTTCAAATGTAAAGTTTATTAGCAATAAGGTGCTTTTTTTCAACACAAAGTAACAAGTGAATGTAACTATAAATAACTAACCCTAGCCCAGTAGGACACCTATACTTACATCCCAGCAGCATGTCTACGTTGAGTACATTACTGAGTATATAAATAAATAAACCTAGCATAGTAGGACACCTATACTTACATCCCAGCGGCATGTCTACGTCAAGTACGTTACTCAGTATATAGCCTACACTGTTGGAGGCGTTCACCTGTACGGAGTATGACGACATGGGTATGATGGGGAATATTGTGGTCCAGTTGTCATGGGTCTGGGAATGGTGCAGGCTCCTTCTGGCATGGTTGGTACTGTAGTCCCAGACACCTGAAACAACATAAGCTGAACATTGGTATGTTTTTTCTTCCCGTCCGCAGTGGTTGCCCAAAATGGAAGACCACTGCCGTGTGAAGCCCAGTGACTGTGTAGCCCAGTGACAGTGTAGCCCATTGATTGTGTAGGCGACCGACTGTGTAGACCACTGACTGTGTAACCCATTGACTATGTAGCCCACTGACTGTGTAGCCCAATGACTGTGTAGCCCATTGACTTGTGGCCCATTGATTGTGTAGCCCACTGACTTGCAGCCCATTGATTGTGTAGCCTAATGACTATGTAGCCCAGTGACTGTGTAGCCCATTGACTGAAGAGGCCCACTGAATGTGTAGCCCACTGACTGTGTAGCCCAGTGACTGTGTAGCTCAGCGACAGTGTAGCCCACTGACTGTGTAGCCCAGTGACTATGTAGCATATTGACTGTGTAGCCCAGTGACTGTGTAGCCCACTGATTGTGTAGCTCAGTGACTGTGTAGCCCAGTGACTGTGTAGCCCAGTGACTGTGTAGCCAACTGACTGTGTAGCATATTGACTGTGTAGCCCACTGACTGTGTAGCCCACTGACTGTGTAGCTCAGTGACTGTGTAGCTCAGTGACTGTGTAGCCCACTGACGGTGTAGCTCAGTGACTGTGTAGACTACTGACTGTGCTGCCTACTGACTGTGTAGCTCAGTGACTGTGTAGACCACTGACTGTGTAGCTCAGCGACTGTGTATACCAGTGACTGTGTAGCCCCCTGATTGTGTAGCCCACTGACTGTGTAGCTCAGTGACTGTGTAGCCTATTGACTGTGTAGCTCAGTGACTGTGTAGCCTATTGACTGTGCTGGCCAGTGCCTGTGCAGCCCTCTGATTGTGTAACCCACTGACTGCGTAGACTACTGACTGTGCTGCCTACTGTGTAGCCCAGACTGTGTAGTATATTGACTGTGCAGACCATTGACTATGTTGCCTATTGACTGTGTAGCCAACTGACTGTGTAGCCCATTGACTGTGTGAACCATTGACTGTGTAGCCAACTGACTGTGTAGCCCATTGACTGTGTAGTCAACTGACTGTACATGTATAGCCAACTGATTGTGTAACCCACTGACTGTGTAGCACATTGACTGTGTGAACCATTGACTGTGTAGCCAACTGACTGTGTAGCCCATTGACTGTGTAGTCAACTGACTGTATAGCCCAATGATTGTGTAACCCACTGACTGTGTAGCATATTGACTGTGTAGCCAACTGACTGTGTAGCCCATTGACTGTGTAGTCCACTGAGTACACAGTGGAAGCATGTTGACTGTGTAGCACATTGCCTGTGTAGCCCAATGACTGTGTACCCATTAACTGTGTAGCCTACTAACTGCGGAGCCCATTGACTGTAAAGCTAATTGACTGTATAGCCCATTACCTGTGTAACTCACTCACTGTGTACCCTTTAACTGTGTAGCCCACTAACTGTGGAGCCCACTGACTGTGTTGTCCATTGGCTGTGTACCCCACTAACTGTGTAGAGCACTAACTGTGTAGCCTATTGACTGTGTAGCCCATTGGCTGTCTAGCTCACTAACTGTGTAGAGCACTGACTGTGTAGCCTATTGACTGTGTAGCCCACTGACTGTGTAGCCAAGTGACGTTAGTCCAGTGACTGTGTAGCCCAGTGTCTTTGTAGCCCAGTGACTGTGTAGACCATTGACTGTGTAGACCATTGCCTGTGTAGCCCACTGACTGCAGAGTCCACTCACTTGTAGCCCACTGACTGTGTAGCCCACTGAATGTGTAGCCAACTGACTGTGGAGCCCACTGACTGTGTAGCCCACTGACTGTATTGCCCACTGTGTAGTCCATTTACTGCTTATTCCAATGACTGACCCAACCCACTGAAAATACTGCCCATTTACTGTGTAGCCCACTGAGTACACAGTGGAAGCCTGTTGCCCGACTGTGTAGCCCATTGACTGTGTAGCCCATTGACTGTGTAGCCCATTGACTGTGTAGCCCATTGACCGTGTAGCCCATTGCCTGTGTAGTCCATTGACTGTGTATCCCATTGATTATGTAGCCCATTGATTGTGTAGCCCATTGACTGTGTAGCCCACTGACTGTGGACCACAGTCAATGGTCTACACTGTGTAGCCCAGTGACTGTGTAGCCCAGTGACTGTGTAACTCAGCGACTGTGTAGACCAGTGACTGTGTAGCCCCCTGATTGTGTAGCCCACTGACTGTGTAGCTCAGTGACTGTGTAGCCTATTGACTGTGTAGCTCAGTGACTGTGTAGCCTATTGCCTGTGCTGGCCAGTGCCTGTGCAGCCCTCTGATTGTGTAACCCACTGACTGCTTAGACTACTGACTGTGCTGCCTACTGACTATGTAGCCCAGACTGTGTGGTCTATTGACTGTGTAGACCACTGACTGTGTTGCCTATTGACTGTGTAGCCAACTGACTGTGTAGCCCATTGACTGTGTAGCCAACTTAATGTGTAGACCATTGACTGTGTAGCCCACTGACTGCAGAGTCCACTGAATTGTAGCCCACTGACTGTGTAGCCCAATGAATGTGTAGCCCACTGACTGTAGAGCCCACTGACTGGGTAGCCCACTGACTGTATTGCCCACTGTGTAGGCCATTTACTGCTTAGTCCAATGACTGACCCAACCAACTGAAAATACTACTGTGTAGCCCACTGAGTACACAGTGGAAGCCTGTTGTCCCGACTGTGTAGCCCACTGTGTAGCCCACTGACTGTGTAGTCCAATGACTGTGTAGCCCATTGATTGTGTAGTCCATTGACTGTGTAGTCCATTGACTGTGTAGTCCACTGACTGTGAAGCCCAGTGACTGTGTAGCTCAGTGACATGTAGCCTATTGACTGTGTAGCCCATTGACTGTGAAGCCCATTGACTGTTTAGCCCATTGTTTGTGTAGCCCACTGACTGTGTAGCCCACTGACTGTGGAGCCCACTGATTGTGTAGCCCATTGACTGTGTAGCCCACTGACTGCGTAGCCCACTGACTGGAGCCCACTGATTGTGTAGCCCATTGACTGTGTAGCCCACTGACTGTGGAGCCCACTGACTGTTTAGCCCACTGACTGTGTAGCCCACTGACTGTGTAGCCTATTGACTGTGTAGCCCATTGACTGTGTAGCCCATTGACTTTGTAGCCCACTGACTGTGTAGCCCACTGAGTAACCAGTGGAAGCCTGTTGTCAGACTACTGAATGTGCATATAATATGATAAAATACGATTGTTATCAAATCAGGTATTCGTATTTTCCTCTACTAGTAGTTCATCATGCAAGTTCACTGACATGGAACGTGCATTGAAGTCACTGAATTGATATTTTGTAAAATAGTTACATGTGAAGTTTTGAAAATACTGATCTCTGAAAGTTAAATTAATCTTTTCAAAACCTTGTTTTGCACACTGTAAACTGACGCACAAAATTGCTTCCGATTCAGATTTTTGTCTTTTGTTTGTTTTCTATTTATTAATACTAGATAAACTAGAGCCATTATCTTACGTTTGTGCACTGATTGTCTGATAATTTGAATGATTTCTCTCTTCAACAACCAATGGTCATACCCAAACATGCAATTGTCACACCAGAATATTTACTCTTAATTCGAACCAAAAAAATCTTCTAAATTTTGGATCTGAAAGTTTGGGTGTGGCATGAACACCAGAGTATGGTAACAGACATAGTATTTTCCTAGACCAACCCTGAAATTTGACATAAATACAATGTTATTAGACAAACTTATTGTAGTACGTAACTACAATCATTGGTAAAGAAATATTTTATAACTTGTTTACCTATATTAGTATAAAACAGTCCTTCAAAATAGACATCGAAGTACATGTCTCCGTTTGGTTTTTCGGGAACCGTCCACTTGACACTGACTGTTCGGGCATCCTCCACCTTCACCTCCATCACAACAAAACCGACCGGCTGTGCCTCCTGGGTTCGAGCCTTCACCAAGCTGCTGGAGCCACACCCGCGCTTCGTGCAGGCCACAATACGGAAGGCATTGAGGCTGTATGGGAGCAGCCCGCCTATGTCATAAAACATCTTCAGTCCGGAGTACACGGGAACCTCATTGTGGAACAGGTCATAGCGCGTGATATCACCTGTAACAGTCACAAATGGTTAAGTTTAAATTAGTGTTTGTTTCAAATTAAGGTAATACTTTTTTTTCAATACACATTTTAGCTGAGAAATGGTGTTTTAATGCATTTTCTCTCATTTAACCAGTTTATATCTGCTACAGTTTAATAAATGGAAAGATTTTTTTTTACTTTCATGAGCATAAAAGACACAGCTATACTCAATTGATAGTCCTTATCCAGAAATGGTCTGAATAGGTTATCCATGTACATGTACCGTATTGTTTCTAATTAGTGCCCCCACGCCCCCTAACTTTAAAAAAAATAAATCTTACCTTGAGGTGTAAAAGTGGTTAATATCCAAGAAAAGTGGTTAAAATCCAAGAAACAGTATACACACACTTATGAATTTAATTCCATATTTCAGTAACACAACATTTTTTAGCATTATATAAGGAAATTAAAATGTGTACTGGCTTACGAAAAGCGTTCTAATAAGCGCCCCACTTTCAGAAAATGTCACGTCCCCGGCGGGCGCTAATTAGAAACAATACGGTAGATACAAACATGGTAGGCCAACTTCCCTATTGAAAACAAACAATGCGGTAAACTTATTTTCATTGTCTAAGCTGCACGTGCCAAGCACTGTAGCCGTTGATTGTACCTACATCATGTGACTGGTAAAACCGTGCGATTCCTATTCCTGTGTTTTACCATGCGATTCCTATTCCTGTGTAAGTCTATTTAACACTGGACAATCACACATTCAAGTTATATAGATAAACACATGATACCTTCACAATATTGTTAATAATTTTTCTCTCAAACTTACCATTGGGCAGTCCAGGTATCTGCCATGTGACATGTAGTTGCGAGGGGCTGGGTGAGGTGATTGTGGGGGGCTGGACCAAGCCTGGGGCACTCTCCTCGGTAGTAATATTGCTGGGCGCACTCTCTGTACACCCACCACTTGTACATGCCTACAGTGAAGTTGGAGAACAAGTCATATACTGCCATGCTATATATTAAAGGTCTAGCCACTCATGCAAGTAAGAAGCATTAAAGGTACTCCTGCAGTATTGTTAATTTGCCCGACTCATGTATAAAAATCAGAATACTTCAGTCAAGAATGCGAATGAAATTAAAACGCAGATTTCCTAAACATTTAGTCCGAAGTTACCGCTTTATAAACAGTTACTAGTACTGGTACATGTATTTGAATGAGGCACATTATTGGGTACAAAAGGATTACTTTACATATTACAGTATGCTGCGCTAATCAATATTTTGTAGTTTTTGAATAACCTGGGTCCTGAATCGGATGCTGATATTTCATATATTTAATATTTAGTTGATGTCTATAAAATATACAAAAAACATTTTGTACAATTAATGGTCAATTAATGTACACATCAGTTGGTCAATTAATGTACACGTCAGTTGGTCAATTAATGTACACATCAGTTGGTCAATTAATGTAAGTGTCAGTTGGTCAATTGAATGATGTTTTACATCATTTTAGCATATTTTAAGCTATATATGATGTATGTATATACAGATATATAGAGGACCTTAAACAAGTTCCCATTTCATATAAGATTTATGAAACGAGTTATGAATTATTTTAATTTTAACGAGCCTTTTGGCGATTACACATGTGTCATACAATAGAATATTAAATGGGTGTTCGACACTGCTAACAAGGGACGTTATGCGATAAATAATATATATATATATATACTATATTTTTGTGGTGAAGGCAGACCACCTACTTTTTCCTGGGTATAACCAGTACTGTATACCGCCCCGCCATCCATAAGAATCGACTCTCTCAATTACAAGTTGCGCTCCCAGTGGGATTCAAACCCACAGTGGTGAGAGGCAAAATGGTTTCAATCGCAGTATTTTTACCATTCTGGCCAGGCCAAACATAGTAAAATCAATTTTTCTTTTTTACGAATTTCTCCCAACTTATAAATATCTCAGTAATTTCTCCTTAATTACCCCTAAGGTGATATAGTACGTTGTTCCTGCCACCAGGTCTGGAATGATGTAATCCAGAAAGAAGTCCGAGTTGTTGTAGACGACATTGCCCAGGGTGCTGTTCTCTGTGGAGGCATACAAAAGGTAACGCTGTAACACGCCATTCAGTTGTTCCGGAGTCTCCCATCTCGCCTGAACAGATGAGGTACCTGGGAAACAGTCATAATGCTGTTTATTGCATAAGCAATTACAAACTCCGTTTACTTTCAATATAAATGGAAACGTCAATATTCGCCGTTTTGTAAAGTCATAATGGGTGTGTAATGTACTTGGAACTACACTTTTGCATACTCATTCAGGATTGGTGCATTGCAAGTGTTACATATATTACGTCATAGGAAGTATGTCATGCGATATAAATTGTAGTATTTTGTTTTTCATTGTTGAAAATTCCCACGATGTTACAAAAATGTTTGTTTCAAATAAAAAAAATTTTTTAATGAAAATAACATGGTAAAACCTATATTTTTGTTCTCTATTATTCAATGTTTTATTAAAAACATGTATGCAATAAAAAGGTTATTAGATTAATACCGGAATATATTCACTCATTCTTTTGAGGATAAATATTGCACTCCTAAAGTCACACAATATTCATACGAAGAAGAACTTGTGCATATAAATCTATCCCAATACAACTTTAATATTAAATAACCTATAAATATCATGTTTTCATTCAGTACCAACATATATTTAAATACCAGGGGCGTTCCTGGGGCTAATTTACTTATACGCACCATCGAGTTTTGGATTCACAAATGTGCCTAACCCCCCTATACCTTCAGTTTTTATTGCATTTTTCTCATTTTTAGCCTTTT
Organism: Cyrtodaria siliqua; assembly: GCA_037043455.1. Lineage (NCBI taxonomy): Eukaryota > Metazoa > Mollusca > Bivalvia > Adapedonta > Hiatellidae > Cyrtodaria > Cyrtodaria siliqua. The sequence continues at coordinate 154,473 of JAWPHD010004349.1, forward strand.
TTATTTGTTTGCTTCTTTAATAGCCTGTACGCACGTGCGTCAGTGCGTATGCCCAGGTACGCCCTTGAATACCCAAATATGTTGCAGACCAACAACATATTTCCATGTAAGTTTAAAACAAGAGGCCCAAGATAAAGCATTTTTAACTAAATCAAGAGCCATAACTCCGCCATTACTGGTCCTATCTGGCTGGTTTTCGAACTTGGCCAGTAGAGATAATAAAAAAAAATCAAACAAATCAAAAAATCTTTTTTTAAAAATTTAAAAAAATAAAGAAAACTAAAAATAATAAAAGAAATCAATCACCTGAGTACTGGCACATTATCAAACTTCTTCGAAATCTTATGGTCATATACAATCTGTGCAAGTTTGGTTAAGAAATGTGGGCTCTGTTGTGTATAACAACATTGATATAAAGACACTGACAAAGTCTGGTACATATCAAATACAAAACTAGAAATTGTTATTGTCCATGGGACAAAAACGTATGGCTCCCCCACTCGCCCGAACAGGCATAATTGACAACTCTAGGTCCAACCGTTCTCTATTGATCTGAGATCGTATCCCTGTGACTGTATCTACTATCTGTATCAGTAAGGCCACATAAAAAATCTGTGTGGTTCAGGTAACCCGACCGACTCTATTTTTTTAAGGGGCCGACCCTAAAACTTTTAATGCAAAAACGCAAAAAATTAAAAAAAAATTAAACAAATAAAAATCAATAGGGGTCATCTACTGGGTCATGACCAACCATCCTTCCAAGTTTGAGGACCTAGGTCCAACCATTCTCTAGTTATTGATCGGACATCGTTCTGATAGTCAAGGTCACCGCGACCTTGACTGTGCCCTTGACTGTTGACCTAGTGACCCCAAAATCAATAGGGGTCATCTACTGGTCATGACCAACCATCCTTCCAAGATTGAGGACCCTAGGTTCAACCATTCTCTAGTTATTGATCAGACATCGTTTTGATAGTCAATGTCACCGCAACCTTGACCTTTGACCTAGTGACCCCAAAATCAATAGGGGTCATCTACTGGTCATGACCAACCATCCTTCCAAGTTTGAGGACCCTAGGTCCAACCATTCTCTAGTTATTGATCGGACATCGTTTTGATAGTCAATGTCACCGCAACCTTGACCTTTGACCTAGTGACCCCAAAATCAATAGGGGTCATCTACTTGTCATGAACAACCATCCTTCCAAGTTTGAGGACCCTAGGTCCAACCATTCTCTAGTTATTGATCGGACATCCTTTTGGTAGTCAATGTCACCACAACCTTGACCTTTGACCTAGTGACCCCAAAATCAATAGGGGTCATCTTCTTGTCATGACCAACCATCCTTCCAAGTTTGAGGACCCCAGGTCCAACCATTCTCTAGTTATTGATCGGACATCGTTTTGATAGTCAATGTCACTGCAACCTTGACCTTTGACCTAGTGACCCCAAAATCAATAGGGTCATCTACTTGTCATGACCAACCATCCTTCCAAGTTTGAGGACCCTAGGTCCAACCATTCTCTAGTTATTGATCGGACATCGTTTTGATAGTCAATGTCACTGCAACCTTGACCTTTGACCTAGTGACCCCAAAATCAATAGGGGTCATCTACTTGTCATGACCAACCATCCTTCCAAGTTTGAGGACCCTAGGTCCAACCATTCTCTAGTTATTGATCGGACATCGTTTTGATAGTCAATGTCACTGCAACCCTGACCTTTGACCTAGTGACCCCAAAATCAATAGGGGTCATCTACTTGTCATGACCAACCATCCTTCCAAGTTTGAGGACCCTAGGTCCAACCATTCTCTAGTTATTGATCGGACATCGTTTTGATAGTCAATGTCACCGCAACCTTGACCTTTGACCTAGTGACCCCAAAATCAATAGGGGTCATCTACTTGTCATGACCAACCATCCTTCCAAGTTTGAGGACCCTAGGTCCAACCATTCTCTAGTTATTGATCGGACATCGTTTCGATAGTCAATGTCACCGCAACCTTGACCTTTGACCTAGTGACCCCAAAATCAATAGGGGTCATCTACTTGTCATGACTAACCATCCTTCCAAGTTTGAGGACCCTAGGTCCAACCATTCTCTAGTTATTGATCGGACATCGTTTTGATAGTCAATGTCACCGCAACCTTGACCTTTGACCTAGTGACCCCAAATTCAATAGGGGTCATCTACTTGTCATGACCAACCATCCTTCCAAGTTTGAGGACCCTAGGTCCAACCATTCTCTAGTTATTGATCGGACATCGTTTTGATAGTCAATGTCACCGCAACCTTGACCTTTGACCTAGTGACCCCAAAATCAATAGGGGTCATCTACTTGTCATGACCAACCATCCTTCCAAGTTTGAGGACCCTAGGTCCAACCATTCTCTAGTTATTGATCGGACATCGTTTTGATAGTCAATGTCACCGCAACATTGACCTTTGACCTAGTGACCCCAAAATCAATAGGGGTCATCTACTTGTCATGACCAACCATCCTTCCAAGTTTGAGGACCCTAGGTCCAACCATTCTCTAGTTATTGATCGGACATCGTTTGTGACACACACAGACCTACAGACAGAGAAACAGACAGACAGACAGACAGACAGAAAGCACAAAATCAATATGGCTCCCCTACCACACTTTGTGTGGGGGAGCCATAATGAAGGTGCTAGAGTGTAACACCTTGGGCAGGGCCAAATGTGACCCCAAGGCTACATGTAATATATGAGAGCTTTGTGGTTTCAGAGAAGAAGATTTTTTAATTTTTTCCCTATATAAGTCTATGTAAAACGACCCCTCGGGCAGGCCAAATGTGACCCCACGGTCACCATTTGAACACACTTGGTAAAGGACCATAAGACTACAGTAAATGGAAAATATTAAACCTATGGCTCTTGTAGTTCCAGAGAAGACGATTTTAATGTATTTCCTATATAAGTCTATGTAAAACTGTGACCCACGGGGCCAGGTCAAATTTGACCCCAGGGTCACAATTTGAACAAACTTGGTAGAGGACCATAATCTTATAGTAAATGCAAAATATTAAACCTATGGCTCTTGTAGTTTGACAGATTTATTTATTCCTATATATATAAGGCTATGTAAAACCGTGACACCCGGGGCGTGGCCAAATTTGACACCAGGGTCACCATTTGAACAAACTTGGTAGAGGACAATAAGCTTATAGCAAATGCAAAATATTAAACGTCTGGCTCTTGCAGTTCCAGAAAAGAAGATTTTTTTTCATTTTTTCCCTATACAAGCCTATGTAAAACTGTGACCCCCGGGGCGGGGCTAAATGCGACACCATTGGAACAAAATTGGTAGAGGACCATACGCTTATAGCAAATGCAAAATATTAAACCTCTGGCTCTTACAGTTTCAGAGAAGAAGATTTTTTAAGTTTTTCCCTATACATGACTATGTAAAACATGTGACCCTTGGGTCGGGGTCAAATGTGACCCGAGGGTTACCATTTGAACAAACTTGGTAAAGGACCATAATCTTATAGTAAATGCAAAATATCAAACCTCTGGCTCTTGCAGTTTCCGATATATAAGTCTGTGTAAAACTGTGACCCTCGGGGCGGGGACAAATTTGAACCCAGGGTCACCATTTGAACAAATTTAGTAGAGGACCATAAGCTGAACCTACATGTAATACATGAGAGCTCTGTGCCATGTGGTTGGTTCCAGAGAAGAAGATTTTTTTCAGTTTTTCCCTATACAAGCCTATGTAAAACTGTGACCCCCGAGGTGGGGCCAAATGTGAACCCTGGATCACCATTTGATAGAGGACCATAAGCTTATAGCAAATGCAAAATTTAAACCTCTGGCTCTTGCAGTTTCAGAGAAGAAGACTTTTTAAGTTTTTCCCTATACATGTCTGTGTAAAACATGTGACCCTTGGGGCGGGGTCAAATGTGACCCGAGGGTCACCATTTGAACAAACTTTGAACAAACTTGGTAAAGGCCCATAAGCTTATAGTAAATGCAAATTATCAAACCTATATAAGTCTATTTTTTTCCCTATATAAGTCTATGTAAAACTGTGACCCCCGGGGCAGGGACAAATTTGACCCCAGGGTCATCATTTGATCAATCTTAGTAAGGGACCATAAGCTGATGCTACATGTAATAAATGAGAGCTCTGTGCCTTGTGGTTTCAGAGAAGAAGATTTTTTAAAGTTTTTTCCTCTATGTCTGAATGAAAAACATGCAAAATCTCAATATACAAACTTTGGACCCCCGGGGAACGGCCATTTTTTAACCTGGGGACTTCATTTGAACAAACTTGACAGTCTAGGCGTTGATGATCATTTTAAACGGACGACGGACGGACGACGGACGAAGAGTGATCCCAATAGATCACCTTTAGCCTTCTGCTCAGGTGATCTAAAAAAAAGGTACAAAAATCTGGTAAAGTTAGGTAAAGATCAGATGAAAAATGAAGGCCCTATGGCCTTAACAAGGCAAAATATAGCATATTTAACGAAATCAAGGGCCATAACTCCGCTGTTACTGGTCCAATTTGGCTGGTTTTCGAACTTGTCTGAGCTGTTATTGACATTAATCTGGTAGAAATTGGTAAAGATCGGATGAAAAATGAAGGCCCTATCATCTTAACGAGGCAAAATATAGCATTTTTAACTAAATCAAGGGCCATAACTCCACTGTTACTGGTCCGATCTGGCTGGTTTTCGAACTTGTCCAAGCTATACGAGGCAAAATATAGCATTTTTAACTAAATCAAGGGCCATAACTCCGCTGTTACTGGATTGAATTGGCTAGTTTTCGAACATGTCCAAGCTTTCATTGACATTAACAATCTGGTAAAGTTTGATAAAGACCAGATCAAAAATGAAGGCCCTATCGTCTTAACAAGACAAAGGTTAACGACGGACGACGGACGGACGGACGACGGACAACTCGGCATCCCATAAGCTCTGCTGGCCTTTGGCCAGTAGAGCTAAAAATATATAAATATCTATCAAGGTCATGCATAATCAATAAACAAGAATTAAAAATATAAATTTGTAATTCATAATGATGGTTTTCCTTTATGGTAAACTTAAATGCAATTCAAGATTTTTTTGTAACAGAACTATTTGTTTTTAATGACCTAAATGTCAACCAAACATAAAAAACGATTCCCACAATTATATTTTTCATTGATATAAAACATTTATGGTAATACGCTCGTAGATGAGATTGAATTTTATGAGAAAGAAACATAACAACCTTTGAAGCAACTTGCATAGCGTATCATTTTATTTTGTAAAAAAACAAAAATATTCACATGGTCTCTAAAATCATTTTCAAACATCAGAATATCATTTCCTTAGTCAGATAAAGACATGAAAATGCAACCCACTAGTCTGACAAACATCAGAATATCATTTCCTTAGTCAGATAAAGACATGAAAATACAACCCACTAGTCTGACAAACATCAGAATATCATTTCCTTAGTCAGATAAAGACATGAAAATACAACCCACTAGTCTGACAAACATCAGAATATCATTTCCTTAGTCAGATAAAGACATGAAAATACAACCCACTAGTCTGACAAACATCAGAATATCATTTCCTGAGTCAGATAAAGACATGAAAATACAACCCACTAGTCTGACAAACATCAGAATATCATTTCCTTAGTCAGATAAAGACATGAAAATACAACCCACTAGTCTGACAAACATCAGAATATCATTTCCTGAGTCAGATAAAGACATGAAAATACAACCCACTAGTCTGACAAACATCAGAATATCATTTCTTTAGTCAGATAAAGACATGAAAATGCAACCCACTAGTCTGACAAACATCAGAATATCATTTCCTTAGTCAGATAAAGGCATGAAAATCCACTAGTCTGACAAACATCAGAATATCATTTCCTTAGTCAGATAAAGACATGAAAATACAACCCACTAGTCTGACAAACATCAGAATATCATTTCCTGAGTCAGATAAAGACATGAAAATACAACCCACTTGTCTGACAAACATCAGAATATCATTTCCTTAGTCAGATAAATATGAAAATCCACTAGTCTGACAAACATCAGAATATCATTTCCTTAGTCAGATAAAGACATGAAAATGCAACCCACTAGTCTGACAAACATAAGAAAATGCACCCAACACATTAGACGTGAACATTCCACACACAAAATGTTGTTTGTACATAGAATTATTTTTATTCAGTAAATACCAAAAAAATGTTTTGGACGGTTGATGAAGAGTAGGCAAGGCACAGATTTGTTGAAATAGTTTTGTCTTGTTTAGACTCATCACTAACATGATCTTCTCTATTTGACTGGTCCTTTTTATACCCTCGTTTGCCTTTGACGTTAAACAGTCAGTTCAAGTCGGTTAGTACCAGTTTGAGAAGTGTATTGTAGGTAATTTGGCACATGCGAAGGCAATTTTTTTCTGGAATATGGCCTGAACAAAAATTGTGTAGGTAGACAATTTGTTTTTTTTAGATTTTTTTGTTCTATGCATATAACACCAGCTTCAACAGTTCATTACTGCTCCACTACTGATTCATCAGAACAGTCTCATTTGTTTACTTTTTTTCAAACGGGGTAAAAAGATGTTGGGTCGGGAGTAAAAATGGCGGGTTACAGGACAGGAGGCATTTTTTTATTTTTGCCTAATAAGAGCATGACACAACCAGTGCAGAAGTATTACATAAATACAATATCATCTCTTTTGAACATTTAAAACACAGGGAGTAATTTTTTGAAACCGTTTTTTACAAAGAATTTATAAAAATACATAATTTGTATTCTGTTTGTGCAGTTTTAATATATTTTCACAAAGGCACAGGGTGTTTTATCACTGCACGCTTTACCTACCTTCAACTACACCTGGAATGTAAAATGCATATATGACAATATTCTGATATTATTCTTATATCTTATCACTAAGACCATAATTTATTGATAATTCATTTTACAAATCCTCCCACGATTATTTTTCAATAAGGAATATGATCCGTTTTAATTTTTATTTCATCTCCTCCTAGATTTCAAACATTTCCTTCTCTTTTCCATCCAATGAAATAAAAATAGCTTTCCAATTTTTTTATTATTTGTTCCCTTCCTTCTAAGGCACTTTACTGTCTTGATGGTTTGTCAAACAAATAATGAAAAAATACAGGCCTGAATAACTAAAACATATTCTGCACATCTACATATGTCTTCTGAGATGATGTTTTCCCCCCATTTTCTAGCGTTCAAGGAATACATCATTTAAAGGTTAAAAAAAAAAAGCAGATGTGATAATGGTATTCAACTGCTCACATGTAATCAACTAGCAGTAGCAATATAGCAATTGGTATAAGGGGCCATAAATTCATTTTTGTGCTATTTTATTGTTTATGAAAGACAATTAAACACTTTTAAATAGGGTGGGTTAAAACAACGGGCATGTGCAGAGATGACTATGTAGCAATTAATGTGATGAAGGCCTTTATTTAAAACAGTTTATTAAACAATTTACAATGAAGTATGTGTTTTTGTTTTTTCACTACAATCACAGAAAGATGCTCATATTCTAACTGTATTGGTGGTGACATGGTCTTCTGGTAGGTATGATATAGGGCATGCTCCATCCTTACTTAAAGACTGCAAGTTCAAGACACGCCCATAGATTCCACTGATTACCCTGATGTCCTTGAGCAAGTCCCTTACTCTCTGCTTTGCCCGTCAGATGGGGGCATTAACCGGGTTGTCCCATGTACTGGAATGTTTTCTCCAGGCATGTTAGTCTCGGCCTGCCAAGACCGTATCATGCATGTCTTACTTGCAGATATCGACCTGGCAGAATAGGCTGAATAAAGTGCCCACTAGCGATTAGTCGAATATTTTCGTGATTTTTTTTCGCGCACATAAAGTCAACGTTTGCATGATGTCATGTTGTAAATAAACACACAATGTCAATTTCTGATGAACCTGTTACACTTTTTGACATCACTTGCTGCTTCTCATAAGTTTAAAGTAAGAAATTAATATTAAATTTACTTTATATATGTTTTCTGAGTCTCATAGAATCTCTCAAAGTCTCGCCAAAATTGCCGCAACGTGAGAGGCATTTCAAATGTCATTTTTTCCCCAGGCCCTGGTTCTGAACTTGCATAGCATAGAGTAGGGAAGAAATCAGAAGCAGGCGGCCAGGTGACCGAGACTACAGGCATGTGAAAGATTCAGAGGAATCATGGACAGTAAGAATAGGCAGACTTCAATTGCCTCTGTAGCCTCACCTCCTCTCTTGAAATGGATTTAAATTACCCTGAATAGTGTGTTGATGAGCCTTTTATAAATGAATAGATTTATAAGAGTTATCTTACCTAGGGCAGTAAGTATGGGGGGTTTGACAAACTTGGGCGGTAGTTGTGATGTACTCAGCGTTGTTGTGGGTCCCTCAGTACACCCCACCTGGGTACACGCCTTCAGGTAAAACACGTACGATGTGTACACCTGGAAGATGGCAAATATATACAAGTTTTATTTTTCGTCACTTACTCACTTTATACAAGTAATTTATTGACTTAATTCGACTTAAAAATGAATAAAGTTTATTATAAAGCTTGTTTTTATATAAATGTTTGCATATTTGTTGTAGAATTTCAATAAATGAGTGAACGAAATTCGACCCTTGTTTTGTTATTTATATCAGCTGACTTGATATCACGTGATTTCCATGAATTAGACTAGTATTGTACAATTCTATTCTCATATGTTAAATGCACTAGATGACACTTGCAGAAGACAGTAAAAGCGATGATGGCGACATGAATAAATTGTACATCTATTATAAAAATACTTGCATATTTGTTGCAGAATTTCAATAAAGGATGATCATGTTTTCCCTTTGTTTTGCTGTTATCCGCTAAATTGTTTATAATTTCACACGTTTTGCCAACTTCCGAAATAGCTACAGTACAGACACACTTTAAACACGGGTAGAGTGGGTTATTCTATTTCTATAATCCTTTGAAGTTGACACAAGTAGCAACACCCTCTATTGATATTTTTGAGGATGGGTTAGTCTTTTGATTTAACCGACACATACGCAGAAAATGTGTAGGTCTCTGACAGATAATGTAATGGACCACTCTCATTCAATAGCGACGACTTGCAACACCTAAATTAAAAATGGTTTTGCCCGGTTAAAACATTGCCTCAGCTGGCGTGTATTCATGACCAATGATTACACAGTTTATTTACATAGCATGTTCAGTTCTTTGTGTAATTCCTAGGTTTTCAGCAGGGTTTGGAATTAACGGGAGATTGATAAATTGTTTTCAGATAGCTGTTGTACCGTATTATTCCGCTTTAATTATCGTGATGCAATTAAGAGATTTTTTAACCTTTTATTTTTGTCGAATGGTTCATCTAGGAAAACTAATATTTTGATGCGTATTATACACGGAAACAACTTTTTTTACCCAAGTTTGACCTCTAAGAAAGGGGTGCGCACTATACATGCGCACGCACCATACACGGTAAAATACGGTAGGCCTATATAGTAATAATCTACACCTGTACTGTGGGTCAAACATAAATTTCTTATTGTATCTGCTGTGCGGGAGTTGGGGTGGGGCTAGGAGGGAGTTGATGTTATGTTTTTTGTATCCTACATCTAAAAAGGTTTTGGCAGGCCTGTACTAATAAATGAAAACAACTGAAGAATTTCCCATTCTGCACCAACCTGTAGGTCAATGGTGACATTGAACGCCCGCTCACCCCCTGTATATATAAGGGTACCATCCATGTACAAGAAATAGCCCGTCAGCACTCCATTTGGGGCTCCAGGAGGGTTCCAGCTCACATAGATATATGTAGGTCCAGAAAATCCTTTTGGAGCTGGCACTTTTTCAGGGGCTATAAAAGATAGCGGTAAAAAACGTACAAATAAAAAATGATTGCTTAAGCACTCCAACTTATAAATACATTTTAAGTTATAGTTAGAAAATGGTAAAGATATTAAATTACTGGTAAAAAAACAACAAAGGCAAGCTGTTTATTTATGGGTATCAATGCATATAATCTTTATCCTCATAGCAATTACTCGATTTTGAATAGTTTTAGTCTACATTTAAGCTACATGCATAACATGTGCTAATACCATCTCCATTTAAAGAATGGCAAAGCAAATGGGTATAGGGAGCATTTAAAATTTCTGGAAATGCCACAATCATGTGATAACTATAATCTACATGAAGATGGTTAATCGTTAACATGTGTACCTTTCTTCTTGGTAAAAATGGTAAAAACTTCTGAAACTAACTTTCCTCTTTGGTATTTATTATGAAACATTCTGGACTTACCTCCCTCCTTGGTATTGATGGTGAGACCTTCTGGATTTACCACCCTCTTGGGTATTGATGATTAAACCTTCTGGACTTACCTTCCTCCTTGGTGTTAATGATGACACCTTCTGGATTTACCACCCTCTTGGGTATTGATGATGAAACCTTCTGGACTTACCTTCCTCCTTGGTGTTAATGATGACACCTTCTGGATTTACCACCCTCCTTGGTATTGATGGTGAGACCTTCTGGACTTACCTTCCTCCTTGGTGTTAATGATGAGACCTTCTGGATTTACCACCCTCCTTGGTATTGATGGTGAGACCTTCTGGGCTTACCTTCCTCCTTGGTGTTAATGATGAGACCTTCTGGATTTACCACCCTCTTGGGTATTGATGATGAAACCTTCTGTACTTACCTTCCTCGTTGGTAGTTAAAACGAGACCTTCTGGATTTACCTCCCTCCTTGGTATTGATGTGAAACCTTTTGGACTTAGCTTGCTCCTTGGTAGTTATAACGAGACCTTCTGGATTTACCTCCCTCCTTGGTATTGATGAAACCTTCTGGACTTACCTCCCTCCCATGTTATTTATGGTGAGACCTTCTGGATTTACCTCCCTCCTTGGTATTGATGATGAAACCTTCTGGACTTACCTCCCTCCCATGTTATTTATGGTGAGACCTTCTGGACTTACCTTCCTCCTTGGTATTGATGGTGAGACCTTCTGGACTTACCTTCATCCATCGTAGTTATAGCGAGACCTTCTGGATTTACCTTCCTCCTTGGTATTGATGATGAAACCTTCTGGACTTATCTCCCTCCATGTTATTTATGCGAGACCTTCTGGACTAACCTTCCTCCTTGCCTTTGATGGTGAGACCATCCGGACATAGCTTCCTCTTTGATCTAGATGATGAGACTTAAATTCCTCCTTGGTATTGGTGGTGAGACCTGATTGATTTACCTTTTTCCGTGGTATTGATGATGAGACCTTCTGGACTTACCTTCCTCCATGGTAGTTATAGCAAGACCTTCTGGATTTACCTTCCTCCTTGGTATTGATGGTGAGACATTCTGAACTTACCTTCCTCCTTGGTATAGATGATGAGACCTTCTGGACTTACCTCCCTCCTTGGTGTAGATGTTGAGACCTTCTGGACTTACCTCCCTCCTTGGTATAGATGATGAGGAGACCTTCTGGACTTACCTCCCTCCTTGGTATAGATGATAAGGAGACCTTCTGGACTTACCTCCCTCCTTGGTATAGATGATAAGGAGACCTTCTGGACTTACCTCCCTCCTTGGTATAGATGATGAGGAGACCTTCTGGACTTACCTTCCTCACAGATGTTGAGACCTTCTGGACTTACCTTCCTCCTTGGTACAGATGTTGAGACCTTCTGGACTTACCTTCCTCCTTGGTATAGATGAAGAGACCTTCTGGACTTACCTTCCTCCTTGGTATAGATGATGAGACCATCTGGACTCTCTGAGCATCCACCACTTGTACAGGCCAACATCTTCACATCATAGTTGGTATGGGGGATCATGGCTGTTATATTACCTGAAGAAACATTTACACACATTTCGTGTATTCTTGTATAATCTCTCTTTCATAGGGTACAGCCCCACAATTGCAATATTTGCTTTTTAAACTATTTTAAATTAAATAATATTGGTCTTAAACAATGTAATATCCACAACTACCAGTACTTTTATTTTACAAAGAAGTTAGATGGATGCTTTCTGGAGCATAAATGTCACCTACCGGGGCCGCATTGTAGAATGTATGACACATGACTATTGTCATAAGGTGCAGATAAACAAAGTTTGGTGAAGACATGAAAATTATAGAAAATGTTATCAAAAAATGACCTTTGAACTGAATCTATGTAACCTTGACTGTGACCTTTACCTTTATACATTGTGATGTGGTAATAGTGACCATTGTCATAAGTATGTATCTAAAGTTTTATGAAGAATCGAATAGAAAGGTTTTCGTGACCAAACAATGACCTCTGAACCAAGAGTATGACCTTGTCTGTGACCTTGATTTTTATATTTTAATTTTGTCACTTGATGTTTGTCATAATTATATATCTAAAGTTTGATGAAGAAATACATGTTTGAAAAAAAGAAATGTTATACCGTATGTTTCTGGGACCAAATAATGACCATTGAACCCAGAATTTGACATAAACTGTGACCTTGACATTTATATATTGGTAAGGTCATGCGGCAATTGTCAGGAAGTGTATATATGGACAGATTTTAATGAAGACATGTGTACAACTGAAAACGTTATGCTCAATATTAAGTTTCTGTGACGCCAGACGACGCAAGAGGATAGACTATGGTGATCCCTATGCAATTTTTTCTTTGAAATGGTGACACAAAAACATAAAGGCTCATCAATATTTCTCTTTGGATTTATTCAAAATTAATATATCTTGAAAAAATGGTTTGTTTGATGATAAAATAAAGTATATACTGGACTCTGATCAAACAGCCTCCAGTTACAAGTCATTAGCTGTTATCTAGCAGTTTTTTTGTTTTTTTTAGAAGATAGCTTCATTAAATAATCTTCCCTGAAGCCCGCTATGATTGTAATCTGAACCCACCTTCTCTCTTGGATGTATTTGTGAACAAAGCTTCCATAGGAACGATCCCTGTGTCATCCATATTGTATGCCCTCAGTATAAACTTGGTGAGAAGTCCAGCAGTACTGACAGGAGCCAACCACTTAAACTCCACCAGGTAGCCATTGTAATGCTTGGCCTCGTATGGTGGGGTCACACCAATAGGAGCTACAATTATGTATATAAATATTACCTATACATTGTAATTTAATTAAATTTGCAAATATAATTAAGAGATAACCATGCTAAGATTTTCATTCTGGGATGGTATGTGAGTGGTTTAATGGTCTGAAATTTCGTTTTATTGAAATGATATGCAATGTAATACATGGTTTAATTGGATCTTTTGGTTTGATCTGAATAGTGTTTTAGGTAAGTCTTATCACATTTTAGGCCATATTTGATGGTCAATTTTTGTGAAAGATGCAGACCACTCCATTTTTCCTGGGTAGAACCAGTACTGTAAACCTCCCTCCATCGGTAAGAATCGACACTCTCTCACTTACAAGCTGACTGTTTACTATCGATTCAATTTATAAGACTCACCATGCAATCAACTTATTCTGCGTCTGACCTCAAGTGAATTACAACCTAATAATCTACTGATAGATCCAATTAAACAGTATTTATAATACAATTATGTAGATATTATGTTATTATGATAATGCAATTATGTATAAATTACAGGTACATTCTTTAATGCAATTATATTTATCACATACATATGATAATTTGTGCAATCATAAACATTGTATTCTTTTCAATTATGTATACATTTATATTGCAGATATTTTTATTGCAGGTATATATTATACAGAGTTTAATAACCAGCGTTTTTGAGATAGAGAAATGGCTCCTGATATAAGAACTTGTGCTCTGCACTCGTTCTTATATCGGGGCCATATCTCTACCTTGGGAGATATTTTCAATATCTCAAAAACACTAGTTATTAAACTATACATTACGTAATTTAAAATGATATTTTATTAATATTTCTAATGATTCATGCCTTTTTACATCAGTTTGCACGAGAACGACAAGACAACATTACGTCTTACAAACAAAACAAGTGGAACCGTAACTCTTCGTTAATTTCTGTAATCGGTATTCCCTAGTGGCGGAATCTGACGACGACGTCCCTAAAACAATCGGAATGCGAAAAAATGACGCAAAAGGCTCAGCAATGTTCCGTACTGCGAAATAACTCCCACTGGGAGATATTTCGCAGTAGAGCAAACGCGTAGATATAGCTTTTTTATTCCCAGTATTTCCTATACAAATCACAGACAAATATGTAATATAATGAATTTATGTAATTATCACTTTAAATGGCTTCTGGATGTGTAATACAGAAAATATCATGTCAGTGTTTGACCTCATCCAGTTTATCAGGTGAGGCTGAGAAAAAATAAAGCCCGAGGCTATGCCGAGGGTTTCATTTTTTCGTTCCTAACCTGATAAACTCGATGAGATCAGGCACTAACATGATATTCTATTTATCATGTTGCTCTTTTAAAATCATTTAATTTACCCTTTTTCCCATTTCTTTCCGTTCGAAAATACCCAGACATCAAATATACCATGATGTCATCAAAAGAGGTGCTGACGTCATCAAAAGAGGTGCACCTGACGGGATAGGAAAGTAACTGCCGAGATAAGATTTTATCTCAGGCACATCGTTTCTCGGCAGAATTATACAGATCGACGTGATAAAAAGTGTATATACACTAGACTAGATGTATATATAACTAAACTGCAATGACGTCACAATAAAGTCACGCTTTCTGATTTATGACATATATGACGTTATGAATTTTATGTTATGAGTTTTTACTTTCGACCCCCACCACATCCCTCGTCAGATTATTGTGGGACCTGCCCCACACCCGTGTTATACGCCTATGTGTCAACATGGCTTAACCACTAGAATTGCCAGTCCTGATTATTTTTACAGACTATCGATAACTATAGTCGGTAAATGTCGGCATGGATGCTCACAAAACTGACCATTTGATATTTCAACACATCATCTCATCACTACTTACAGCCCTCCTTTGTTCTGCCATATCCCCAGGGGCTTCTCCCTGCTCCAGCATTATTGGTGGCCAGCACTCTGTACAGATAATCTGAAAACAGTCAAATAAACATTTGGTGGTCAATCTTTATGACTATATCACCTTTGAACTTAACTGACTTTCCTTCTACTACTTTGGCAACATAGTATGTAATGAAAAATGAAGGCCCTATCGTAGTATTGAGGCAAAATATAGCATATTTAATTAAATCAAGGGCCATAACTCCGCTGTTACTGGTCCGATCATTTATATTAACTTTATTTGGTAAAGTTTGGTAAAGATCGGAAGAAAAATGAAGGCCCTATCGTAATATAGCATTTTTAACTAAATCAAGGGCCATAACTCCGCTGTTCTGGTCCGATCTGGCTGGTTTTCGAACTTGTCCAAGTTTTCATTGATATTAACAATCTGAAAACGTTTGGTAAAGATCGGATGAAAAATGAAGACCCTATCGTCTTAACGAGGCAAAGTATAGCCTTTTTAACTAAATCAAGGGCCATAACTCCGCTGTTACTAGTCCGATCTGGCTGTTTTTTCAACTTCTCCGAGCTTTCATTGATATTAACAAGGTGGTAAAGTTTGGTAAAGATCGGATGAAAAATGAAGGCCCTATCGTCTTAACGAGGCAAAATATAGAATTTTTAACTAAATCAAGGGCTATAACTCTGCTGTTGCTGGTCCGAACTGGCTGGTTTTCGAACTTTCCAAGCTTTCATTGACATTAACAATCTGGTAAAGTTTGGTAAAGATCGAATGAAAAATGCAGGCCCTATCATCTTAACGAGGCAACATATAGCATTTTTTTTAACTAAGTCAAGGGCCATAACTCCGCTGTTACTGGTTCGATCTGGCTGGTTTTCGAACTTGTCCAAGCTTTCATTGATATTAACAATCTGGTAAAGTTTGGTAAAGATTGGATGAAAAATGAAGGCCCCATCATCTTAACGAGGCAACATATAGCATTTTTAACTAAGTCAAGGGCCATAACTCCGCTGTTACTAGTCCGATCTGGCTGTTTTTTCAACTTCTCCGAGCTTTCATTGATATTAACAAGGTGGTAAAGTTTGGTAAAGATCGGATGAAAAATGAAGGCCCTATCGTCTTAACGAGGCAAAATATAGAATTTTTAACTAAATCAAGGGCTATAACTCTGCTGTTGCTGGTCCGAACTGGCTGGTTTTCGAACTTTCCAAGCTTTCATTGACATTAACAATCTGGTAAAGTTTGGTAAAGATCGAATGAAAAATGCAGGCCCTATCGTCTTAACGAGGCAACATATAGCATTTTTTTAACTAAGTCAAGGGCCATAACTCCGCTGTTACTGGTTCGATCTGGCTGGTTTTCAAACTTGTCCAAGCTTTCATTGATATTAACAATCTGTTAAAGTTTGGTAAATATCGGATGAAAAATGAAGGCCCTATCGTCTTAACGAGGTTAAAGTTAACGGACGGACGGACGACGGACGACGGACAACACACCATCCCATAAGCTCTGCTGGCCCTTGGCCAGTAGAGCTAAAAATGGATGAGAAAAAAACAAGTTTTCATCAAAATATCACTTTGTTATGAAACAATTGAACACTAAGAGACATCATTAATTGAAGATAAGAAGTGCAATGCCAACGATTATTGTGCACTTACCAGTCATCAGGTGGTTGGTTACTGCATTGAGTTTGCCAAAATCAGCACTTGTTTTAATCAAAGCATTCGGCAAGTGAAAAAAAATTTGTCTATCGTTTTCAGTTTTTAATTGTGTAATGAGTGCGTGTTAGGTGATACATAGCTATTTTTTATAATTGCCATGTAAAAGCACCATGTCTAAATGGCTATTGTTCAGTTCAACAGCAAATATGCAGCTGTTGAAGAAAACTAGATGATTGCAAATGTAATACTGCTTGGATAAGTGAGTTTAAATGTATTAAAAAAGTGATAGGGGGAGAAAAATGATAGTCTGTAAAATTATTAACTGTTATTTGTATTCATCTATATCATGAAATTCAACATCAACACTTGTTTCTATTTAATATCGGAGAAAAAAAACAGAATGGTTTTAAGGCATTTCACAAATCTCCCTCAGATTGGGACCCAATCTCCCCGATGTGATGCTAGACAATTTGGCATGTATGCATTCAACTCAGTGACCCCTTAAACAAAAGGTCTGAAATGGGCTGTATCTACAAAGTTTGGTTTATACATATTTATTTCAAATTGTTTACAATTATGTGAATGATGACCCAAAAATGGAAATAAGAATGGTATTTCTTCTGTTATATTCAAACTGATTACCGCTGTATGGCTGAAGTCCAATATCAAACACGTGCATATCCGTGCCGTTATACACCATGGAGATCAGATCATCCTTGCACGTGTCTGCGTGCTTGTGATATGGCGTACACCCATCCATGTTCATGTTTACTACATCGCTGGTCTCCTCCAGGAAATCCAGTGTTTTGTAGGTGTCAAAGGTTATATCCTTGACACAGCCACCAAATGCTGGGAAATGAAAGTCAAAATCAAATACATTTTAACAGTAGAACCGAATGAATATTAAGTACTTACAGAACATGTTATCAAAGCGAAAAAACGTTGAACATTGCTGAAGGAATACACCCTTAAAATAGTCAAAAAGAACAGTATGCTGCTAGAGAAAAATCCTTTTAAATGATAACAGGTCTGGGTCCCATTTTATTAAACATCTTACGATAAGTCTCAAATTTTAAAATCTTTCTTTTTCTTCACCTAAACATTCAATGTAGACAATTATTTGTGCAAGTAGTACAGAAATATCACATGTATAAGAAAATGAAATGAAATCACGTTTATTTGAAAAGTGTAATCTATAGTGAAGCATTTAAGAAACTGATTTACAATAAAAATGGTCGCAATTTGTTTCTTAAAATGAGGCCCTGGTTTATAAGAAGAAGATACCACTTTTCACTTAAAACATAAGTCTCAACACTTTTGTGGTTTAATGTAACGTGAAGTCATAATTTAGAACTATTTTCAGATGGTATGAAAATCTAACCATTACTTTATTTTACATAGTCTATATTACAAGCTGCAGCCAAACAGTGTATCAGGCAGAAATTCAGGTCTTGGGTGTGCAAATATGCACACAGGGTGTGCACATTCTTTTGCTATAGCCTATCCATGCCAAGTGGATATCTCTGGTGATTTTTATTTTACAGATAAAGGTGAAAAAGGTACATTTAAGATTATCTTTCTTTTGTAAATGTAGACAAGACATAACACTACCGAGAAAGTAAGACATGGGAAGTGTTGTTTTTTATTTATTTATTTGCCGCACCCACTCGACCAAATATTGGCTATGATTTTCCAAAAATGGCTGTACAAAAGATGGCTGCACTGTTGGCTGGCTAATACACTCCACCCAAAGCACATCTTATATTTTAGGTATAGAATACAGAAAACAACCGTGATCCCCAGTACTCACCAGCAATGGGCATGGCGAGCTTGTTCTTTTGAACAAACTGAACTGCTTCTGAGTCCGGTGGTATGCCGCCAACGTAGAAATCCGATGACGTCAACACTGTCAGCTGGATTACAGGATCTCCCGAAGTCGCATTCCCGACATCCTTCACGATTATTCTAGCCTCCTGTCCGGTCTTGATAAGCTGCACATTATACCAGCGACTGTCGCAGAAATTTACTGTTGGAGTGTTCATTGTCACTGAGCTTCCCATGATGCCGTTGGCAAACTCAAAATGAAGCGCTCTGTTGATCAAGGCACAGTAGATATAAATGCCCGTGCCACCGTAAGCAAAGAAAAGTATCCCAGTATGCATCTGGGTACGGAAACCAAACTCAATCAGTTTGTCGTCACCCACTTGGAATAGATCTTGTGGAAATATTGCATATCCTGGGAATGAAACAAACAAATGCTTTTTGACATGTATACAGGTATTCATATAGAAGACATAGAAGAATGTATAAATCATTAAAATAATCTGAAAAGACGAAATACAAGCAAAATAAATATCAGTTTAAAGTGTTTTAATCACTTTCTTGTGTAAAATATTAAATGCAATTTGATTTAAATACTGAAAAAGACTGCTGAATACTTGTGTTTTTTTAACATTGTTGACTGGTTTAGCCCTTATGTGATACTGATGCTTAGCAAAGGTCTAGAACATTTGAATTTTCGGAAGACAATGGATCAGATGCCCCACACTGCATGCCAGAAAAACATGCCAGAAAAACCAAAGAATCATCTTTGTAAAATAATAATCCATAATGGTTAGACAAGGGAAACAATATTTACCTCTAGTTTATTTCAATACATGTTTTATTCACTCACCTTGTCCCATGAAGTGTACTCCTCTATCCAAGTTTATGGGACAGCCCTCCCAGTTCAGGAAGGCTAGCTCATTATGTACAGCATCTTCCCAGTCAAGGGTTTTCCACACTTCCACAGGATACTTCTGCTGCATGATCTGGATGTCACGTATGCAGCCCTGGAAACTGTTTTCAATTATCTGCAATTGTATTTTGTTTGTTTGAATGGAGTTTTACATGTCGTTTAGCACATGTTATGTATATGATGGTTGACTTTTTGTGGTAGAGGCAGACCTGGGTTACGAGAACCAGTACTGAATATCTCTGCCATCCGTAAGAATCGACACTTTGCCACTTACCAGTACAAGCTGAGCTCCCGTAGTGGGATTCGAACACGCAGTGCAGAGGCGAGAAAGCGCAGAGGCGAGAAGGTCTACAGTGCAGAGGCGAGAAGGTCTACAGCACAGAGGTGAGAAGGTCTACAGTGCAGAGGCGAGAAGGTCTACAGTGCAGAGGCGAGAAGGTCTACAGTGCAGAGGTGAGAAGGTCTACAGCGCAGAGGCGAGAAGGTCTACAACGCAATGTGTTAACCCCTTGACCATGGATGCTTTTATCTGCCATTGTAGTACATTTGGTGAAATTGCATTTGATGAATGCAAATCATTTAATTCAGAATAACTAAGGAGGCCAAACTATACCATCCTCTAACTTCCAATAAATGGAAATAAGAGAATGGTAGTTATTCTGACAGAGTCACTAAATACACCCTACTACAACACCGATAAGTGTCTGTCTCAGCCTGCTGGTTATTTACTTTGATGGGCATACTCCATGGGCAATGCCTGATGCCCATCAGGGAGTTTAAATAAACTCGCTGGGACCAGACTCTATATATTACTTAAGGTAAATATAAATGGTTATGGATGGCCTGTTGTCTTGGTTGATATGATATTTCAACACTCATCGCAGGATTCACATGTTTGATTTTGGAAATTTGAAAGTAACAAATTGAATGAGTTAGATTTTCAATATATGGGAAACAGGTCCTAAAAGTAAGTAAAATTACCTCCCACATGAGAGGTTCACATCTATAAACAAGAAATGTGCAGATTCACATGTCTCGCATAGCAGATACACACTGGGGATATATCACCTGCAGTCCGGGGTCTGTTGCCTCCCATAGCAAATACACACTAGGGATATATCACCTGTAGTCTGGGGTCTGATGTCTCCCATAGCAGATACACAAAAGGGATATATTACCTGCAGTCTGGGGTCTGATGTCTTGCATAGCAGATACACAAAAGGGATATATCACCTGCAGTCTGGGGTCTGATGTCTCCCATAGCACATACACAAAAGGGATATATTACCTGCAGTCTGGAGTCTGATATCTCGCAAATCGATACACAAAAGGGACATACCACCTGTAGTCTGGGGTCTGATGTCTCCCATAGCACATACACAAAAGGGATATATTACCTGCAGTCTGATGTCTCCCATAGCAGATACACAAAAGAATATATTACCTGTAATCTGGGGTCTGATGTCTCCCATGGCAGATACACAAAAGGGATATATTACCTGTAATCTGGGGTCTGATGTCTCCCATGGCAGATACACAAAAGGGATATATTACCTGTAGTCTGGGGTCTGATGTCTCCCATAGCAGATACACAAAAGGAATATATCACCTAGTCTAGGGTCTGATGTCTCCCATAGCAGACACACAAAAGGGATATATAACCTGCAGTCTGGGGTCTGATGTTTCCCATAGCAGATACACAAAAGGGATATATCACCTCAGTCTCGCATAGCAGATACACATTGGGGATATATCACCTGCAGTCTGGAGTCTGATATCTCCCATAGCAGATACACAAAAGGGACATATCACCTGGGGTCTGATGTCTTGCATAGCAGATACACACTAGGGATATATCACCTGCAGTCTGGGGTCTGATGTCTGCCACAGCAGATACATGAAAGGTATATGTTACCTGTAGTCTGGGATCTGATGTCTCGCATAGAAAATACACAAAAGGGATATATTACCTGTAGTCTGGGGTCTGAACTACGGCGTCTGATCACAAAGTCTGCAGGAAGTCCCCCAACATACACCCCTGTATTGGGGCCAATGATTGTTCCCTTGGCACATTTGCTGACTCTGGAACCTACATGTATCAGTACAAATGCATGAATTATATTCAGGAACCTACATTGTTACGTGTATCAGTATTAACTTGTACAAATGCATGAATTATATTCAGGAACCTACATTGTTACGTGTATCAGTATTAACATGTACAAATGCATGAATTATATTCTGGAACCTACATTGTTACGTGTATGAGTATTAACTTGTACAAATGCATGACTTATATTCAGGAACCTACATTGTTACGTGTATCAGTATTACCTTGTACAAATGCATGAATTATATTCTGGAACCTACATTGTTACGTGTATCAGTATTAACTTGTACAAATGCATGAATTATATTCTGGAACCTACATTGTTACGTGTATCAGTATTAACTTGTACAAATGCATGAATTATATTCTGGAACCTACATTGTAACGTGTATGAGTATTAACTTGTACAAATGCATGAATTATATTCTGGAACCTACATTGTTACGTGTATGAGTATTAACTTGTACAAATGCATGAATTATATTCTGGAACCTACATTGTTACGTGTATCAGTATTAACTTGTACAAATGCATGAATTATATTCTGGAACCTACATTGTTACACGTATGAGTATTAACTTGTACAAATGCATGAATTATATTCTGGAACCTACATTGTTACGTGTATCAGTATTAACTTGTACAAATGCATGAATTATATTCTGGAACCTACATTGTTACGTGTATGAGTATTAAATAGTACAAATGCATGAATTATATTTTGGAACCTTCACTGTTCTGTGTATGAGTATTAACTTGTACAAATGCATGAATTATATTCAGGAACCTACATTGTTACGTGTATGAGTATTAACTTGTACAAATGCATGAATTATATTCTGGAACCTACATTGTTACGTGTATGAGTATTAACTTGTACAAATGCATGAATTATATTCAGGAACCTACATTGTTATGTGTATCAGTATTAACTTGTACAAATGCATGAATTATATTCAGGAACCTACATTGTTACGTGTATGAGTATTAACTTGTACAAATGCATGAATTATATTCTGGAACCTACATTGTTACACGTATGAGTATTAACTTGTACAAATGCATGAATTATATTCTGGAACCTACATTGTTACATGTATCAGTATTAACTTGTACAAATGCATGAATTATATTCAGGAACCTACATTGTTACGTGTATCAGTATTAACATGTAAAAATGCATGAATTATATTCAGGAACCTACACGTGTATCAGTATTAACTTGTACAAATGCATGAATTATATTCTGGAACCTACATTGTTATGTGTATGAGTATTAACTTGTACAAATGCATGAATTATATTCAGGAACCTACATTGTTACGTGTATCAGTATTAACTTGTACAAATGCATGAATTATATTCTGGAACCTACATTGTTACACGTATGAGTATTAACTTGTACAAATGCATGAATTATATTCAGGAACCTACACGTGTATCAGTATTAACTTGTACAAATGCATGAATTATATTCTGGAACCTACATTGTTATGTGTATGAGTATTAACTTGTACAAATGCATGAATTATATTCTGGAACCTACATTGTTACGTGTATGAGTATTAACTTGTACAAATGCATGAATTATATTCTGGAACCTATTGTTACGTGTATCAGTATTAACTTGTACAAATGCATGAATTATATTCTGGAACCTACATTGTTACGTGTATCAGTATTAACTTGTACAAATGCATGAATTATATTCTGGAACCTACATTGTTACACGTATGAGTATTAACTTGTACAAATGCATGAATTATATTCTGGAACCTACATTGTTACGTGTATCAGTATTAACTTGTACAAATGCATGAATTATATTCTGGAACCTACATTGTTACGTGTATGAGTATTAAATAGTACAAATGCATGAATTATATTCTGGAACCTTCACTGTTCTGTGTATGAGTATTAACTTGTACAAATGCATGAATTATATTCAGGAACCTACATTGTTACGTGTATGAGTATTAACTTGTACAAATGCATGAATTATATTCTGGAACCTACATTGTTACGTGTATGAGTATTAACTTGTACAAATGCATGAATTATATTCAGGAACCTACATTGTTATGTGTATCAGTATTAACTTGTACAAATGCATGAATTATATTCAGGAACCTACATTGTTACGTGTATGAGTATTAACTTGTACAAATGCATGAATTATATTCTGGAACCTACATTGTTACACGTATGAGTATTAACTTGTACAAATGCATGAATTATATTCTGGAACCTACATTGTTACATGTATCAGTATTAACTTGTACAAATGCATGAATTATATTCAGGAACCTACATTGTTACGTGTATCAGTATTAACATGTACAAATGCATGAATTATATTCAGGAACCTACACGTGTATCAGTATTAACTTGTACAAATGCATGAATTATATTCTGGAACCTACATTGTTATGTGTATGAGTATTAACTTGTACAAATGCATGAATTATATTCAGGAACCTACATTGTTACGTGTACCAGTATTAACTTGTACAAATGCATGAATTATATTCTGGAACCTACATTGTTACACGTATGAGTATTAACTTGTACAAATGCATGAATTATATTCAGGAACCTACACGTGTATTAGTATTAACTTGTACAAATGCATGAATTATATTCTGGAACCTACATTGTTATGTGTATGAGTATTAACTTGTACAAATGCATGAATTATATTCTGGAACCTACATTGTTACGTGTATGAGTATTAACTTGTACAAATGCATGAATTATATTCTGGAACCTACATTGTTACGTGTATCAGTATTAACTTGTACAAATGCATGAATTATATTCTGGAACCTACATTGTTACACGTATGAGTATTAACTTGTACAAATGCATGAATTATATTCTGAAACCTACATTGTTAGGTGTATCAGAATTAACTTGTACAAATGCATGAATTATATTCTGGAACCTACATTGTTATGTGTATGAGTATTAACTTGTACAAATGCATGACTTATATTCAGGAACCTACATTGTTACGTGTATCAGTATTACCTTGTACAAATGCATGAATTATATTCTGGAACCTACATTGTTACGTGTATCAGTATTAACTTGTACAAATGCATGAATTATATTCTGTAACCTACATTGTTACGTGTATCAGTATTAACTTGTACAAATGCATGAATTATATTCTGGAACCTACATTGTAACGTGTATGAGTATTAACTTGTACAAATGCATGAATTATATTCTGGAACCTACATTGTTACGTGTATGAGTATTAACTTGTACAAATGCATGAATTATATTCTGGAACCTACATTGTTACGTGTATCAGTATTAACTTGTACAAATGCATGAATTATATTCTGGAACCTACATTGTTACACGTATGAGTATTAACTTGTACAAATGCATGAATTATATTCTGGAACCTACATTGTTACGTGTATCAGTATTAACTTGTACAAATGCATGAATTATATTCTGGAACCTACATTGTTACGTGTATGAGTATTAAATAGTACAAATGCATGAATTATATTCTGGAACCTTCACTGTTACGTGTATGAGTATTAACTTGTACAAATGCATGAATTATATTCAGGAACCTACATTGTTACGTGTATGAGTATTAACTTGTACAAATGCATGAATTATATTCTGGAACCTACATTGTTACGTGTATGAGTATTAACTTGTACAAATGCATGAATTATATTCAGGAACCTACATTGTTACGTGTATCAGTATTAACTTGTACAAATGCATGAATTATATTCAGGAACCTACATTGTTACGTGTATCAGTATTAACTTGTACAAATGCATGAATTATATTCTGGAACCTACATTGTTACGTGTATGAGTATTAACTTGTACAAATGCATGAATTATATTCTGGAACCTACATTGTTACGTGTATCAGTATTAACTTGTACAAATGCATGAATTATATTCTGGAACCTACATTGTTACGTTTATGAGTATTAACTTGTACAAATGCATGAATTATATTCTGGAACCTACATTGTTACGTGTATCAGTATTAACTTGTACAAATGCATGAATTATATTCTGGAACCTACATTGTTACGTGTATGAGTATTAACTTGTACAAATGCATGAATTATATTCTGGAACCTACATTGTTACATGTATGAGTATTAACTTGTACAAATGCATGAATTATATTCTGGAACCTACATTGTTACATGTATCAGTATTAACTTGTACAAATGCATAAATTATATTCTGGAACCTACATTGTTACGTGTATCAGAATTAACTTGTACAAATGCATGAATTATATTCTGGAACCTACATTGTTACGTGTATCAGTATTAACTTGTACAAATGCATGAATTATATTCTGGAATCTACATTGTTACGTGTATGAGTATAACTTGTACAAATGCATGAATTATATTCTGGAACCTACATTGTTACATGTATCAGTATTAACTTGTACAAATGCATGAATTATATTCAGGAACCTACATTGTTACGTGTATGAGTATTAACTTGTACAAATGCATGAATTATATTCAGGAACCTACATTGTTACATGTATCAGTATTACCTTGTACAAATGCATGAATTACCTTTATTTTGAAAATAAGACATTTTATGAAAAAAAAGAAAAGAAAAAAAAGCTGTTTAAAGGAAAAACAACATTTTTTCCCCTCAAAATTCAAGAGATTTAAATAGTGAGACTTTTGACTGAATCCTTTCTTAACTTAAAATGTTTACACAAGGAAGGTATCATAACTGGCAAGAGAAATAAATGTGATAGGGTCTTGGCATGAACAAAACGTGTACGCTTAAATTTCATTATGATGCGTGTGTTTAAACTCAGGCAATATTTCGTGAAATTTCCGTACTGTGACACGAGGATTGGTATCTATTTCACAGTTTCCTATCCAATGGTATTTGTTAATTAATACATGGGAGACTGTTTACTGTTTATTTCAATGCCAAATATTAAATGTGTTCAAAGCAATACGTTTGTATAATGAAAAAGTTGTTTTAATATATGGGAGGTAATTCTGAAACTTCGCTTAGAAAATAATAAAATACCACGTAGTTTTGAAAATCACATCCTTATCTGCCATTTCTAATATCTTTAAACAGTTATATAAATCTTCCTATGTTTAATCTAGTCCCTTAAAAGTAGTATACACTTTTTTGTTCAGTATATTTAGCCACAACACAGACATATTAATAAACAGATAGGAAACTTCTCACCTTAACCAATGAAGTAAAAAAATATCACGCGTCACCTTAACTTTTCCTTCTATCTTCTCTCTCAATTATTCACTGATTTTGATGAGAATACATTCAAAAGATTCATAGTGAAGAGAAAAATGGGATCATAATAATTTAGGATTATTTTCAAAATACGAAATTGTATAAAAAGATATTTAAAGTTAAAAATGTCATCATCTTTCGCTTTTCTCTTAAAAAGCAAGGATTTGACAGTCATAGTTTCCATCAAACTCCTTTTTTTCTCTAAATGTAAGAGGAAGCAAAATACTATCCTTGGAAAGAAAATTAAATTTGTGATGGGATTTGGCATGAATGAAATTTGTATCTATAAAACTATTCATGATATGTGTGTTTAAAGTAGGGAAATATTTTGTGAAATTTTCGCACTGTGCCACGTGAAATTTAGATAATTTTTGTAGTGTCCAATCTATTTGTTATTAGGTCTGTGGCCACAACAAGGTATTTACTGTTCACGAATCTAACAGTTCAAGTCCCTATCCCGCCATCAACAGGCAAATTTTACAACAGATGTACACCGTTTCTAAACCTGCGAATGACGAAGTATAGCAGCATGTCAAACCCCAAAACTGGAGCGTCGAAGTTGAATGAAGTTACCAACTCATAATTCATTTTACGCATATTCAATCACGGTTATTTTAAGAACCCATGAATAAATCTATACTTTTAATCTGTACATATACATTATTTTATGACCGAACACCTGGATATAGTTTGTAGTGGAATTTTGCTGTTATTTGGCAGGTTAGTTTCTTATATTGATGAATCAATAGAGAGAAACACAATTAATGAGTCATAATTAATACACAAATAAATTAAAATTAAAACTTTCCTTCGAAGTAAAATACATAGATGACATAAATAAATACAATAGGTTAAGTGAAATAATAGAGGAGGTGTTAGTAAAAACTCAATTAATTAATAGACAGAGAAGGATTTATATGGTCAAATAATCATTTTCAATATACAGGCATTGCTTAGATGAGCAAGTTGAAATATTTTTATTATTTTCAACTTTCTTTGAAAATAAATGTGTGAAAACACAGGTGATTTACTGTTATTATTCAGTGAATATACTTACTGAATTGTTCGTGAAAAAATGTTATTTTATGAATCATAACAGTAAAACTTTAAGCCAATTAAAATTAATTCTCATCAATGCTCTGTTTATAAGGCATTTTTAATGTACTTTCCATCTTAAATCATATCGTATGAGACACATTTTACTACAGTGTAATAGATTAAGCGCATATATTAGAAGTAGAAAATATTTCCCTGGGATGTGGATGTCCCGGTTTAGCATTGTAAGCCACTTGAGTGTGCAAGTATACACATGTCATTTTCACTGACCATTTTGTATAACATGTTGTAGAAGATAGTGTTATGAAGTTTAAAAGATGTACGGTTTATGGTAGTAATGGCCTTAGAAAACAGGTGAATTTATATCACCTTGACCTAATTTGTGGGGAACATATTGCTGTCATATAGATGTAAGTGTCTATGCAGTTTGAAAGCAGTATGGCTTTTGGTATCTGATCAATGTCGGACATGATTAAAAACTTGAATGTAAAGCTTTAATGTAAATAAACGAAGTACAAAAAGTAGGTCAAGGTCATTCATATTAACCTGTCATATAGATGTAAACATTTGTGGAGTATGAAAGTTCTATGGCTCACTGTGTCTGAGAAATGGACTAGAATGGCGATGAATGTAAACCTTTTTTTTTGATGAATGGACAGACAAGGGGTAACACCATATGCCCGCTCCACACGGCGGGGCATAAAAATCCACCCACCACCTCTATTTTCCCCAAATTCTGGATAAACATCTAAGAATTAATTTTAATTGGCCTTGTAGTGTTTTTTCAACACTCATGCAGAAATATATGAGAACATTATAGTTCTACAGGCAGACCTGTCCATGTTTTGTCTATGGATATGTATGCAATATTCTCATCCCTCCAGGCGACCATTTGATGCCATGTATTGTCATTGTATGGCAGACCTTCGTCATTGGTTGGAGTCACAAACGAGGCACACCCTGTACATGCAGTTACATGGAAATTTGAATATGGGTTAGCCTTATTTTTACATACAGTAAGATGCACGTGCAAACCCTGCTGGCCTCTTTGTGTTGTTCTTGTAGTGTCTTCTTATTGCACAAGTGGCATGTAAAACTCTTAAATATCAAGTCATGCAAAAATACACTAACTTCATTCAAATATATTCCTCTCTATATGCAGGCAAGTACCATCCTATTTTACCTGCGGCACTTAGAATATGTTTTCTCTTCCTATAATCCTGAAACTGCATACATTAATACTACCACATACTTTATTTCTACTAATAGTAGCGCCCGGGCCCTATTTGTTTTTTTTATTAGGGTTATTCTTAAAGCAGTCCTTGCCAGATTGTAGCACCCTAACGGAGCCTCAAATGGCATTCACACTTAAAGGGACACACGACAATCTTGAATTTTGAAAAACTCGCAGCTAGTTTTTCTAGATAACTTGCATTTGTTCAATCATTAATATTATTTATAAGAATAGTATTTTGCATATCACTAACAGTTGTTTATATTGCATCAATATAATATTTAAACATATGAAAAAGTAAGAACAAAAAATGAAAACTCAGAATTTTATTTAATTATATGCAAGTTGGTTTAAAGTCAAAATGATGCTGTATTAACTGATCGAGATGCCAATTTTAATGCTTCATAAAAACTTTAAGATTGCCATGTGTCCCTTTAATTTAAAATATAAATCTTTCATTTTATGTTACAAAAGGTAAAAACTATGCATTGAATTTTGAAGAATTTTTGGATTTTCTATAAGGTAAGGTTTAAATCTAAAAAAAAAAAGGTATGGGGCGCTACTATTAGGAAAAATACGGTATTAAAAGAAACATGGAGATTAGAAAACAAGCTAGCTCTCACTGGGTAGAATTATTTGGTTCAAAACTTGAAGGCAATTTAAGCTTCTAGATCAATTGAAACTAAAATACCAGCTTGTTATTTTTTAAGTGTTGCAAATCAATAGTTTTGGCTTACCAAAAACAAAAAGGCATAATTGACTATGCACAGTGATTTTTCATCAATTTTCATCGAACATTAAAATAATGGGTCAGAACAAAGACATATTAATAAATTTGTTATTAGGTCTGTGGTATGAAAGGAGAAGAAAGTCAACAACTTAATTACACTCCATTGTTAAACCAAACTTAGTAAGGTCTGGCAGAACTTTATTGAAGTCAACATGAGTATGTTATATAACAAATAAGTCTACCCAATATTCTATACTGTGAAATAATCAGTTTTCGTATAAAATTTATTTTTGTTGATGATTAAACAGTGAACTGTTCTATGTTCTAGTAAATATTCACCGTCAGTATTCGTCTTTTCATAATTCTTAAATAGCAAATCCACAACAATAATAACAGTCTATTAAATCATTTTAGGATTATTTTATTATTAGAATTTTGTGTTTCTGGAATTCAAGAACCTCATTACTCAATGTCAAGTAAAACCTCAATGAGTTCTGAGAAAGCAATGAGTTTTAAATTAACTGGTTGCATTGGTCCAATTTTATCATTGAACCAATCAAAATGTTTCATTCATACTTTCATTTGGTTGTTTCTATCATGACATCACTTTCTGGTATTATGACAGCACATCCTGGTATTATGACAGCACATCCTGGTATTATGACATCATGTCATGCCATTGAGAACTGACTGAGCATTTAAATTGCTGTGAGAAACAGATTAAGACTGTTTGTATCTCTCAATGAGTTAAGAGTTTCTTCAAACCAAGAATCATACAATTCTAATATATAATAGTTCTATAAATGATTTAATAAACTGTTCAATATGCCCCGATGAAAAGAAACCACACATTTCGGTTAACTTATTTCACGGTACATTTATTAAATAGAGCATACGCACTTCTAAAGAAAATATCTAACTAGAATAAGCAGTCTGCACCTCTATAAAGTTACAGAGAAGTAACACACACCACTTCTATACAGTCTGCACCTCTATAAAGTTACAGAAAAGTAATACACACCACTTCTATACAGTCTGCACCTCTATAAAGTTACAGAAAAGTAATACACACCACTTCTATACAGTCTGCACCTCTATAAAGTTACAGAAAAGTAATACACACCACTTCTATACAGTCTGCACCTCTATAAAGTTACAGAAAAATAATACACACCACTTCTATACAGTCTGCACCTCTATAAAGTTACAGAAAAGTAACACACATCACTTCTATATAGTCTGCACCTCTATAAAGTTACAGAAAAGTAACACACGTGGGTTCTATACAGTCTGCACCTCTATAAAGTTACACACGCCACTTCTATCAAATAATCAGAAGGTACCCATCACCAGCACCTCAAGGAAAGGTACCCATCACCAGCACCTCAAGAAAATGGAAAAAGCAGTATTAAAACAATCCTGTTAATAATAAATCTGCTTCCAAACTTGCTATCAGTTTTCATAAGCTGATGATTTATAGTTATTATTATCAAGTAGTATTAAAAGAATGATGTCTGAATTCCAAATTTCTGACTTGAATCAAAGTATAGAATTAAATGCTGACCTTGAGAAAACGGTCAAGGTTAGATATTGTATATTGGTTGAATGGTTGAAATTCTATAACCTATGGTACAAATCAAGGTTAGATATTGTATATTGGTTGAATGGTTGACATTCTATAACCTATGGTACAAATCAAGGTTAGATATTGTATATTGGTTGAATGGTTGCAACTCTATAACCTATGGTACAAATCAAGGTTAGATATTGTATATTGGTTGAATGGTTGAAACTCTATAACCTATGGTACAAATCAAGGTTAGATATTGTATATTGGTTGAATGGTTGAACTATAACCTATGGTACAAATCAATGTTAGATATTGTATATTGGTTGAATGGTTGTAATTCTATAACCTATGGTACAAATCAAGGTAAGATATTGTATATTGGTTGAATGGTTGTAATTCTATAACCTATGGTAAAAATCAAGGTTAGATATTGTATATTGGTTGAATGGTTGAACTATAACCTATGGTAAAAATCAAGGTTAGATATTGTATATTGGTTGAATGGTTGAACTATAACCTATGGTACAAATCAAGGTTAGATATTGTATATTGGTTGAATGGTTGTAATTCTATAACCTATTGTACAAATGATATGTGCCAAGACTTTGTTTCAAGCAGTTTAAAAGTCAAAGGTAAACAAACAAGAGTTAAATTAGGAACTGCCAATTAGGCAATGACCTTCAAATATAGGTTCAGGTCACAGATTGTACAGACTTGTTTGCAGATTAATCATTAACAGAAGCAGTCATCTACAAAACTTCTACAAAGGCGCATAAATGCGATACGTCTACCTTTGTATCTTTCATCTACTATCATTGTGCCGGTTAACCCGGATCTTTCTGCACGTATAAAGTGCCATTCTCCATCGTTAAACGTGTAAACTCGGTCGTTGTTTGGGTCTGAGTCTAATACTACCCAAGTGGCGCAGTCTGCATTTTAAGAAAAAATTGGTTTAATATAATCGCCGAGTCTACTTCTGTCACATCTGAGGAACATTTGGGTTTAACAATCATCTGAATAAATCATACTGTCAAACCTGCATTTAATTCAGTAAAAAGGACCCTTATTAACAGGTCACCTGTTTTAAATGTATGTTATGTTTGCCCATAAAAACATTACTAGTTTGACTGTAATGTATCATAAATACATCTGTAGTTTGACTGTATATATGTATCATAAATACATCTGTAGTTTGACTGTATATATGTATCATAAATACATCTGTATTTTGACTGTAGTTTACCTGTATATATGTATCATAAATACATTTGCAGTTTGACTGTATCTATGTATCATAAATATATCCATAGTTTAACTGTATCTATGTATCATAAATATATCTGTAGTTTGACTCTATATATGTATGATAAACACATCTGTAGTTTGACTGTATCTATGTATCATAAATATATATGTAGTTTGACTGTATCTAAGTATCATGAATATATATGTAGTTTAACTGTATATATGTATCATAAATACACCAGTAGTTTGACTGTATAATTATATGTATCATAAGTACACCAGTAGTTTGACTGTATAATTATATGTATCATAAGTACATCTGTAGTTTGACTGTATAATTATATGCATCATAAATACATCTGTAGTTTGACTGTATAATTATATGTATCATAAATAAATCTGTATTTTGACTGTAGTTTACCTGTTTATGTGTTGTGGTGTGGTGTGGTGTGGTGTGGTGTGGTGTGGTGTGGTGTGGTGTGGTGTGGTGTGGTGTGGTGTGTGTGTGTGTGTGTGTGTGTGTGTGTGTGTGTTTGTGTGTGTGTGTGTGTCATAAACACATCAGTAGTTTGACTGTATCTATTTATCATAAACACATCTGTAGTTTGACTGTATTTATGTATCATAAATCCATCTGTAGATTGACTGTATATGCATATCATAAACACATCTGTAGTCCGATTGTATCTATGAATCATAAACACATCGGTAGTTTGAATGCTTAGGTGCAAAAATGTGAACAGTTTTAAAATTTGAGACATCAGTTTAACTGAATATATTTATCATAAATCCATCTGTAGTTTGACTCTAAATATGTATTATAAATCCATCTGTAGTTTGACTATATATTTATATCATACATACATATGTAGTTTGACTGTATATATGTATCATAAATACATATGTAGTTTGACTGTATCTATGTATCATAAATATATCAGTAGTTTGACTGTATCTATGTATCATAAACACATCAGTAGTTTGACTGTATATATGTATATCATACATACATATGTAGTTTGACTGTATATATGTATCATAAATACATCTGTAGTTTGACTGTATCTATGTATCATAAATATATCAGTAGTTTGACTGTATATATGTATCATGAACACATCAGTAGTTTGACTGTATATATGTATCATAAATACATCTGTAGTTTGACTGTATCTATGTATCATAAACACATCAGTAGTTTGACTGTTTATATGTATATCATACATACATATGTAGTTTGACTGTATATATGTATCATAAATACATCTGTAGTTTGACTGTATCTATGTATCATAAACACATCAGTAGTTTGACTGTTTATATATATATCATACATACATATGTAGTTTGACTGTATATATGTATCATAAATACATCTGTAGTTTGACTGTATCTATGTATCATAAACACATCAGTAGTTTGACTGTATATATGTATATCATACATACATATGTAGTTTGACTGTATATATGTATCATAAATACATCTGTAGTTTGACTGTAACTATGTATCATAAATACATCAGTAGTTTGACTGTATCTATGTATCATAAACACATTCATAGTTTGACTGTATATATGTATCATAAATACATCAGTAGTTTGACTGTATATATGTATCATAAACACATCAGTAGTTTGACTGTATATATGTATCATAAATACATCTGTAGTTTGACTGTATCTATGTATCATAAACACATCAGTAGTTTGACTGTATATATGTATATCATACATACATATGTAGTTTGACTGTATATATGTATCATAAATACATCTGTAGTTTGACTGTATCTATGTATCATAAACACATCAGTAGTTTGACTGTATATATGTATATCATACATACATATGTAGTTTGACTGTATATATGTATCATAAATACATCTGTAGTTTGACTGTAACTCTGTATCATAAATACATCAGTAGTTTGACTGTATCTATGTATCATAAACACATTCATAGTTTGACTGTATATATGTATCATAAATACATCTGTAGTTTGACTGTATCTATGTATCATAAACACATCAGTAGTTTGACTGTATATATGTATATCATACATACATATGTAGTTTGACTGTATATATGTATCATAAATACATCTGTAGTTTGACTGTATCTATGTATCATAAACACATCAGTAGTTTGACTGTATATATGTATATCATACATACATATGTAGTTTGACTGTATATATGTATCATAAATACATCTGTAGTTTGACTGTATCTATGTATCATAAACACATCAGTAGTTTGACTGTATATATGTATATCATACATACATATGTAGTTTGACTGTATATATGTATCATAAATACATCTGTAGTTTGACTGTAACTCTGTATCATAAATACATCAGTAGTTTGACTGTATCTATGTATCATAAACACATTCATAGTTTGACTGTATATATGTATCATAAATACATCTGTAGTTTGACTGTATCTATGTATCATAAACACATCAGTAGTTTGACTGTATATATGTATATCATACATACATATGTAAGTTTGACTGTATATATGTATCATAAATACATCTGTAGTTTGACTGTATCTATGTATCATAAACACATCAGTAGTTTGACTGTATTTATGTATATCATACATACATATGTAGTTTGACTGTATATATGTATCATAAATACATCTGTAGTTTGACTGTAACTATGTATCATAAATACATCACTAGTTTGACTGTATCTATGTATCATAAACACATTCATAGTTTGACTGTATCTATGTATCATAAACACATTCATAGTTTGACTGTATATATGTACTCATAAATACATCTGTAGTTTGACTGTATCTATGTATCATAAACACATCAGTAGTTTGACTGTATCTATGTATCATAAAATATATCAGTAGTTTGACTGTATATATGTATCATAAACACATCAGTAGTTTGACTGTATATATGTATCATAAATACATCTGTAGTTTGACTGTATCTATGTATCATAAACACATCAGTAGTTTGACTGTATAGTATGTATATCATACATACATATGTAGTTTGACTGTATATATGTATCATAAATACATCTGTAGTTTGACTGTATCTATGTATCATAAACACATCAGTAGTTTGACTGTATATATGTATATTCATACATT